>JASANE010000311.1:0-25289 GCA_030248225.1 Trileptium ribeirensis | reverse complement strand
TTTGTGCGTGCTGCTGGTCAGTTTAGTATACTCCAGAGGGTGGAAGTATTGATATGACTTAGTGTGTCTCACCTTTATCGGTAATCCCTGCGATAGTCACCTATGATATCTGATCAAGGAGGGTGGAAGTATTGATATGACTTAGTGTGTCTCACCTTTATCGGTAACCCCTGCGATAGTCACCTATGATATCTGATATATTTGCAATGATTCAATATATAAAAATGAATCTTGTTTCGCGGTAATAATTTATTAGCCCCTCAATGTGGGGAACATATTTGCGTCAATACTGATCAACTTTCTGGGCTTAAAAATTTTGTTGCGTGATGATGCCTGGTGACATTACACAATCGTTTGGTGATGCGCTATTTTTCTCGTTATAATGATTGTTGTGTTTCTACAGCGGTGTTGCGGAGTTGCCAGTGTTTTATGTTATGCGAATAACAAATAATAAAAGAGTTTTTCTAGTTTTTTCTTTATGAGGAGTTTGATCGCTATTGTTGCTTATGCTTGTATTTATAAGTTTTAGCAGGAGTAGTATGTCTGAGAGTAACGAAGATTGAATTTCTGCTTCGCTAGCGTTATTATATGTTTTGAGCTAACGAAAATGGTATAAATTGAAATGTAGACGCAACAACAGTTAAATATGCTTAGAATTCGGTGAGAAAATAAAAGCATGGCAGCTACTTCCGAGTTTTGGGGCCATGCGGCTCAGCTCAGTTTTCACTCAAACCAAACTGGGATTCGGACCTGCTTATAAAGGCTTCGAGCCGGAGCAGTCCGGGCCGAAATAGATGCCGTTTCGGACCCTGCCAGCCAAAAATGTGCTCGCTATAACTTCTACTGTTTGCTCTATATGCAAAAGACTCAGTTTTCACTCAAACCAAACTGGGATTCGGACTTGATTATCAAGGCTTCGAGCCGGAGCGGTCCGGGCCGAAGTAGATGCCGTTTCGGACCCTGCCAGCCAAAAATGTGCTCGCTATAACTTCTACTGTTTGCTCTATATGCAAAAGACTCAGTTTTCACTCAAACCAAACTGGGATTCGGACCTGCTTATCAAGGCTTCGAGCCGGAGCAGCCCGGGCCGAAGTAGATGCCGTTTCGGACCCTGCCAGCCAAAAATGTGCTCGCTATAACTTCTACAGTTTGCTCTATATTCAAAAGAATGATTTTCACCGAATGTGGTCGCTACTTAAACTGCAAAACCATTTTTTTATTTTTAACAGATAAAGTACATGTAAAGTACAGCTTGCTTTCCCCAACTCATAATTGTTCCAGCTCCTCTGTGCCCAGTATAAAAAATATATAATATACACTTCATTATTTTTTATTTCTTATTACAAAGAATTTGTCAATCTTAAATGGCCCAGCGTCATGAACTTTCTTGAAACATCTACCAAATATTCATTTTACAGTATTTTACACATTTTTGGGTCTAGGTCAAGCTGAGGGTTGCAACGTTATATCGTAAAGCAGGAACAGTTTAGAGCGGGGAAGGGAAGAGGATGGGGGTTCCAGCCTCACAACAGACCTAAACACAAATAAACACCATAGAGGCTACAGTCTAAATATTCAATTTTACTCAACGGTGTAATCAATATAATTTGGATTTATCATCTGATTTCAGATTCCATTCAGGTTTTGACTTTTGGCAATACGTTATGTGGGTAGGCTCCTCGTAAATTACCCGAAGGGTCATAATTTGCGACAACGATGTAATTTTTACAATCCGGAGTTGCCGCAAAACCATGACCAACTTTTTTCGTTTTCTTCCATACCAGCTGCGTGAAGTGGCCTGAAATATTAGTAAAATACAAAAATAATGCATATTCGTAGAACAGCTTGTATAGTTAAAAACGTGCGTTGAAATAACTGGATGCGCGGTAAGCTAGGGGGTTTAGTTATGTCGTTTGCTGCAGTATTAAGTGGGCGAACCTTGACAAGCATTGTATTTTTGGAATGTTAAGTACAGGCAGATCGCATTCCTATTTGGTTGATATGAAACAAACGTAAGCAAATGGAGCCCGTAAGCCAGCATATGCCAAGGTTTTGTGATAAAATTCCTGGCATGGAATACTTATGTGAGCCGGGGAAAACTACTATAAGCATTGGATATAAAAATTAAGATTTGTATATTTGGCTTTATATATTGTGATTGCTTAATAACTTTGCAAAGCAGAGCTTCTCTCGAATCGAATTAAGGGAAGTCTGAACAACGACGAAGAAGCGCAACCGATTGTAGAACCACCAGCCTTTCAGAAGTGTTTCAGTGTAGCAAATCAACTTTCGAAAAGCACCGTCGATCGTCCAAATTGAGTCCTGTGTCAAATCAATATGGCTTGAGTGGCAGAACATCCACCACTCAGTTTTACGTCCGGATTTGATTCTAAATTTGATAGAAATTAAAATTTGTATATTTGCCTTTAAATATTGTAATTTCAGGTACGCGGAAGTTCATTTGCAAAGCAGAACTTCTCTCGACTCGAATTAAGGGAACTCGGAACGATTTGGCCGAAATTACCGATCGTAGAACCACCAGCCTTTCAGAACTGTTCCAGTGTAGCAAATCAACTTTCGAAAGCGCGTCGATCGTCCAAATTGAAATCTTTGTCCAACCAACATGGCTTGAGTGACTCCGAATTAATTTATGGTTGAACCAAATTTGAGGCTCTCGTTTAGTTAAAATATAACATGAAAGTATGCTTCATTTTATAGTCTGCGTTTGGGGCTAAAATCTATTCTCCGGTTTATTATCTAAATTTAACAAGTAATAATGATTCCGCTATTTTTATCCAAAATTTAGGCTCTGGATTCGTTTTATTTTGTTGATTAATCATAAATTTAGGCTCCGGGATAGATTCTACATTTGACAAAAATTTATACATCGATTTATTTTCTAAATTAAAAAATTTAGGTTCCTATTTATTTTTAATTGACAAATTTAAGCCTCTTGTTTAGTTTTTATATTTGACAAAAATTTAGACTCCAGTTTATTTTTTAGATTCCCACCAAGAATTTGTCTACGGACAAAAAGTATTAGCCTGTTCGTCTGTGCGCAAAATTAACGTATATTGGCCCATTAAATGTGCAATTACTGTTTTTTATGCTGAAATTATGCGACATACAGTAGTTGTATCGCTGATATTTATGTTAGTTCATTCATGTAGGTAACGTAAATCGATAATTTACGTGCTTAAATTTGGATGTTGCTTTTTATGTTTGCGGTAAGTGAATATAAGCCGGTGAAATCCTTCGTCCTTATGTCTCGCTGTTGTAAAGTGCAACTTATTTTTAATATGTTTGTTGATTTGTCTCATAGGTAAAATGAACCAGCAACGTTTTATAACTGTTCTCTGACATGTAGGTCATGACCAGTTGGATAGATTTTAGCCCTGAAAATTCATCAAATAATTTGTTGTACACTTTTAGACAAATTTCTGCGGTCCTGAAAAGCATAGGTTACTGCAATATTATAATGCTGTATGCTCGAAAGCGGAATAGCGATGTTGTAAACATACAACACGACCGCTAAAGCATCAGATTTCAGTTGTAATAATAATTTGTTTGTGTCTGTCTGCAGCTCCATAAAAACGAATTGAGCTTTATCTGGTGTTGTAACACACAATCACTTAACGCACGATAGCTGTGCTACAACTATTACTTATATTCTTAAGATATAATTTAGCAAGAAATACGGCAAATAGCATAGTGAAATTTATCTAAGATCTAAAACCTTTAAGATCATCGTTTTTGAAAGCGATTTCATGCCCAACCCCGAAGCTAGAAATTAGAGCCATAAATGTTACCTCAAATTAACAATGTCATAACAATTAACAATTTACCTCACATTCGTTATCTCAAATTTTAATTCGTTGTTAGATGTCAGAGTTGTTTGTATTTAGGTATGAAACATTCAACCTCGCCTAATTTTAAATATAGACGATTGATGCAGACCAATATTCAGGACATTGAATTAATATCTATATTCGTGATGTCGAATTAATATCTGAAATCCATACTTTTATGCGATACTCAAACTTCAGATTTGAAATAATTAAACAGTCTATTTTTCATGTCGTGTATGGCTTGCAAGAATTGTCGCAAAGTCTAATCATAGCATGATTAGAAAGCATGTAACTAAAAGTTAAGCTCAATATGGCTATGGTTTACAAATTGAAACATGTCAATATCTGAGGCGTATAATATCTAGTTTCTTCTGTAGAATGATTGTAGGGGTTGAGGAATTGGCATGACCATACAGATTTCTGAAAGATTTTACTAATATTAAAATTGGGTTATTCTATATATTTAAAATTGTGCAATCACGTGAGCTAACAGTACAAAACAAAGTTGATCCGCCTGCACAATTAAGATATTTTTTTATTAAAATTGTAACTAAATGCAGTCAAATTTTTTGCCGGAAACTGTCCGCTGTTCACCAACTCTATTAAGCCGCCATCAAAAACTTTGATTTGTATAATCTTGCTTAGTGGGTGGTATACGTAGTCAAAATGCCATATATTTTATCACGGTGCGATTGCTTTATCGCATTGTGTAAATACTTGTAAAATTCTTATACTTAATGCCGCTGTAAATTTAACCAAATAAGGCTACGCATGCTGATAGGGGAGGCGGGAGTACGGGTTTAGCCCCTAATTGCTGATTCACAGAATAATGCGCCCATCTACTTGAAAATTTTTGTTACATACGACATGTCATACGTTGCTGTGTTACATACGACATGTCGTATATAACCAATGTTACATACGACATGTGGTATGTAACCAGTATTACACACGTTATGTCGTATGTAACCAGTGTTACATACGACATGTCGTATGTAACCGGTGTTGCAAACGACATGTCGTACGTAACACTGGTACGTAGAACTCTAAGAAATGAACCTAATAATGTCAGAATATTTGGATCGGATTATAGAGATCTGCACAATCGTTTTGGCGAAATTTTAGCAAATCGAAGGAGCCAATAACAAACTGGAGGGGGCACCACTATCAAACGAGTTTTAAAAAGACCCATTGGACGGGAAGCACTCCAAAACGATCGGACATATCTCTATAACCCATCAAAATATACTAGCTGTATTAGGTTCATTTCGTAAGGTTTTATGTACAAGTGTTACATACGACAAGTACATAACACTCGTTACGTAATACATGTCGTATGTAACACTGGTTACATACGACATGTCGTATGTAATATTGGTTACATACGACATGTCGTGTGTAACACGGGTTACATACGACGTGTCGTATGTAACACAGCTACGTACGTCATGTCGTATGTAACAAAAATTTTTAAGTAGATGGGCGCATTATTCTGTGAATCAGCAATAAAGACCGGATCTCCCCGTGGAAACTGCTACACCCCTGACAGGTCACCCGGCCCCTCCCCCCAGGCGTAGAACCTGTACAGGAAACAAAGGTACGGAGGCGCCTCGCACCATTCAACCCGCCAACCGACCGGCCTCCAACTGCTGTACCAAGGTCTACCCTTCCTTGAGCCCTCGACTACCTCCATTGTACCTAGGAGCTCCAACATGTATGTAAAACAATAACAAAAAACAGCTTTACTATAATTTCAACTGACCAGTTGCCTTGTCTCCCTTTGTTTCACTTTTTTCAAAGTCCCAGTCTTTGATTTCATTGTACCATCTGGAAACGGGATTGCCACCTTAAAATAATACGTTTACATCTATAGCAATATTTAATCAAGCTTGAAAAAAATTATTACCCGACATAGTTAATTAAATCGAAAGCGCCTCGAGTGTGGTCGAAGCAATAACTGCAGATGCATATTTAATTCAGCTTAAAAGCTTATTACCCGACATGCTTAATTAAATCGAAAGCGCCTCGAGTGTGGTCGAAGCAATAACTGCTGATGCATATTTAATTCAGCTAAAAAACTTATTACCCGACATAGTTAATTAAATCGAAAGCGCCTCGAATGTGGTCGAAGCAATAACTGCTGATGCAAATTCAATTCGTCTTAAAAACTTATTACCCGACATAGTCAATTAAATCGAAAGCGCTTCGAGTGCGGTCGAAGCAATAACAGCAGATGCTTATTTAATTCAGCTTAAAAACTTATTACCCGACATACTTAATTAAATCGAAAGCGCCTCGAGCGTGGTCGAAGCAATAACTGCCGGTGCATATTTAATTCAGCTTAAAAATTTATTATCCGCCATAGTTAATTAAATCGAAAGCGCTACGAGTGCGGTCGAAGCAATAACTCCAGATGCTTATTTAATTCAGCTTAAAAACTTATTACCCGACGTATATACTTAATTAAATCGAAAGCGCCTCGAGTGTGGTCGAAGCAATAACTGCTGATGCATATTTAATTCAGCTTAAAAACTTATTACGCGACATACTTAATTAAATCGAAAGCGCCTCGAGTGTGGTCGAAGCAATAACTGCTGATGCATATTTAATTCAGCTCAAAAACTTATTACCCGACATAGTTAACTAAATCGAAAGCGCCTCGAGTGTGGTCGAAGCAATAACTGCAGATGCTTATTTAATTCAGCTTAAAAACTTATTACGCGACATACTTAATTAAATCGAAAGCGCCTCGAGTGTGGTCGAAGCAATAACTGCTGATGCATATTTAATTCAGCTTAAAAACTTATCACCCGACATAGTTAATTAAATCGAAAGCGCCTCGAGTGTGGTCGAAGCAATAACTGCCGGTGCATATTAGAGAATAACAAAACGAAATGATCTATTGTGCTTAATGTTGGCTGGAACGATGGCTAAAATGTATAGATACACACCCAGTTTGTAACGACATTTAATATTGAAATGATAAGAATTACAAAATGAAAACTTTGATTCTATGTAACCAAAGCCGAGTTGTGAATATTCTAAAGATCGATTTACAAAATTCAAAAATGTTATAGCTTCGGCAATTCTCTTAGAAATACTCCATTGTAGCCTGGTGACTGAGACATCTCAGTTGTGGGTTCGTTCCTAATACATAAGGTTTTGGAGGTAGTTATTGATTTCGGACGTCTTAGCCGTACGATCACAGAAGACAAAATTATTTTAGTAAAGTATAGGCTTGTCTATTTAGAAAATCGGTCTATGGTTTGATCTGATACTGAATTATTACAACAATAACCGCTTTAAATCATGCAAATTGCAAACTGTAAGTAAGCATAATTCAGCTCGGTATGATAAGCATTTTATATTGAACAGTGTGTAACGTTGCCACGGCCACAGGAATCAAAAAATAGATTCGAAATACAAAAATATGTTTGAAATTTTTTGTTGGTTCCATGTGTTGTGCCGAAAAGGGGTTATATATTGTTTTTAGAGAAGTACCTATAAATGCCGCATATTTTCAAAACAATTACTGTATTAATTAAAACACAATTTCAATTGGTAATTGAAAATTACAGATAATCGATGCACTACTAATTATTCAGCGTTCCGTCACATTGCTAATAAAACAATTTTTACACTACCAGATTAGCTTCGATCAGTTTGACATCGCTATAAAACCAGCTCTGTAGTGTCGTTTAGCCTCGATCAAGTTCACATCGCTATTGAAACAGATATTTACATTATGTTTGACATCGTCATAAAGTTTGACATCGTCATAAAACCATCTATATACTACCGCTTAGCTTCAATCAGGTTCACATCGCTATTAATAAAACAGATATTTACATTACCAAAGAACTAGATTCTAAAAATTTCGCATCGCTATATACCTATTACCGACTAGCTTCGATCATTTTCATAATATTTTGAGGTAGCTACTAACATTACTAGATCAGTTTGTTTAATTTCCTGTGACTATTGAAACGACCGTATAGATTATTGCAAACCGCATGATCGCGTTTTGTTCAATTTAACGGACTGTGCCTATATCAAAACTATTAATTGTTAAGTTTATATGAATAAATATTCGTCTATGGTCCTAAATTATATAACTTTGTCGTGTTTTGCGTTTTGTTCAATTTAACGGACTGTGCCTATATCAAAAGTATTAATTGTTAAGTGTATATGAATAAATATTCGTCTATGGTCCTAAATTATATAACTTTGTCGTGTTTTGCGTTTTGTTCAATTTAACGGACTGTGCCTATATCAAAAGTATTAATTGTTAAATTTATATGAATAAATATTCGTCTATGGTCCTAAATTATATAACTTTGTCGTTGTTTTGCGTTTTGTTCAATTTAACGGACTGTGCCTATATCAAAAGTATTAATTGTTAAGTTTATATGAATAAATATTCGTCTATGGTCCTAAATTATATAACTTTGTCGTGTTTTGCGTTTTGTTCAATTTAACGGACTGTGCCTATATCAAAAGTATTAATTGTTAAGTTTATATGAATAAATATTCGTCTATGGTCCTAAATTATATAACTTTGTCGTGTTTTGCGGACATTACTGAAACGAGTTTGGTACAGCCAATGTATCACACACCGCGACAATTATAGATTACATTAATTAAAAGCTGCATTATTTATAATCACTGTCAAACACATATAATGAGCTATTTACAAAAGCATGTTGATTCACAGTATGGTATATCGATTTGGTTAAGACATTGATGATAGTTAAGTTTTACTGATTTTATAGTACCTTCCTATTCAGTGCTAAATCCCAAGATACATGTTCAATGGATTTAAAATTAATTTGTATTAAAGATTAGTCGTGCATAGAAAGTCAGAAACTTTATAAAAGTGCTAAATACATTCCTAGAAAAAACATACTTATTTTTGCTAATATTAAAACAAACAGTTTAGTTTCAAACCATCCAAATCAGCAATGGTTCCACCGTGCCATCCATTTGCCAGATTTTCGCCAAGGTAAGCTCTGTTGGGTCCGTCGGTATGTTCCATTTTAGCACCTTGTGCAATAAGCTCTTCAGCGCGTGCCTGAGCCATTCCATCAATGCATGCGTCCTCTACCAACGGTGCCAGGTTATGCTTTGCACGTAGCTCGTTACCAGTTTTCAGTGCTTCAGCCCGCAGCGTTTTAAGATCCTTTTTGACTAAAAAGTTCTGTATCAAAGAAAGCAAATACCAGAAGACCACCCAAAAGACACAAAAAAGCCACCAATCACTTCGTTGGAACCTTTTGTTACGATTTACTGACCACATAAAGAGTCACGTTATTATTTTAGCACACACTGGTTATTCTCGTATTGGTAATTAAGAACACAATTGAACGTCAATTAAACTATACTATACATGAAACGGAAAATTCTCGCTGTATATATTCAACAAGGTGGTACAGATCTATAGTTTCCCGCAACTTTTGAGCTCGTACGAGTTTGAGATTGGCAAGTAGAGTCATAAGTTGAGTGCAGTTCACGCAGTGGGGCAGTTATGGCATAATGTTATATATAGTGCATTATAACTTTTTTAGTGCGAATATTAACAGCTCTTTTTAATAAATCTTAGCGTATCTAAATATTGCAGTGATAAATTTAAAAAACACAAGTGATTGTACGATCTTTTTGAGAATCGGCCAGTGCTGTCAGCCCAAAATTTTTCTGTTTTGAAATTGCAGTGAAAATTTTCCTACAATTCGACTCAGTTCGACGACGCGGTTTAGAGAATACCCATTTCCGCATATTCATGGCAAAAAAATTTTTTTCGACCTTTTGGATTCTCAATTCTTCTCAAAACTTTCCAAATTTTTTCTCGATAAATGTATAATTTTATATACCATTCGAACGGCATTGAGGAGCAGAATAAAACATGTTCAGTCGCTTTCCCGATTAACGACTTAGGCTTAGTCCAAGAATTAGGTTTAACATTAGCCTTAAGATTGTATATAAATCGATACAGCTCTCTTTAGCCCGTCAGCCGATTTAGACGATTTTATCCATTCGACAGTATGGTTTGAATGGCATATAATAGTAATACCGTTGGGTATTATTGACACTAGGTCCTAGCAAAGTTATTTCAATATAAAAATAACAATTTAGACTAAACTAGGTAATGGAAGCAGCCATCGACACCCGGTTGTAGCACTAAGGTCGTCGATGTTACGGCCCATCGAGTCATAGGCATATTGCCCGTTAGCTCTACTTCTGTGGAAATATATTAAGCAAAATGCATAAATTTTGTTGTCAAATTTTTTATATCCAAAAGTTTTATTTTAATTAATTACATAACTAGCTTTTTGCTTGCATGTAAAAGAAGGACATTTTATTGTAACAGCTTTTAATCATTGGCGAATACGAGAATTGGGCTAATTATAATTCAGTTTGATGTGTTGATTGGTTAGCGTATTCATGCATGCGCATTCACCACCCGTGAAGGAGCCAGTGCTGCATAACACTTTTTCACGCTAAAATGAACTAAAATTTTGATGTGATGATTTATAACTTGAGAATAGGTGGATCAATTTAGCTGAAATTTTCACAAAAAATATAACCTTCCGTGGGAGAATCACAACACTAAAATCGCTTTTGCGGTGTTTGTTGATGGGCAGTAACGATCTCAGAATCAGAAGCGTCGCAAGCTATTTAAAAGTGAAGTGCTTACTACTTTTTATATGAAACTTTTTTGACACAAAGTGTACGCTGTTTTTTGGGTGAAAATTTTTGACATAAATTGTATACTGCTTTTTATGTTAAAACTTTTTGTCATAAACTGTAAGCTGCGTTATGTGTGAACATTTTTAACATAAACTGTACGCTGCTTTATACTCGAAAATTTTTGACACAAACTGTACACTGCTTTTTATGTGAAAATTTTTGACGCAAACTCTACACTACTTTTTATATGAAAATTTATTGACACAAACTGTACACTGCTTTTTATGTGAAAATTTTTGACGCAAACTCTACACTACTTTTTATATAAAAATTTATTGAGACAAACTGTACACTGCTTTTTATGTGAAAATTTTTGACGCAAACTCTACACTACTTTTTATATGAAAATTTATTGACACAAACTGTACACTGCTTTTTATGTGAAAATTTTTGACGCAAACTCTACACTACTTTTTATATGAAAATTTATTGACACAAACTGTACACTGCTTTTTATGTGAAAATTTTTGACGCAAACTCTACACTACTTTTTATATGAAAATTTATTGACACAAACTGTACACTGCTTTTTATGTGAAAATTTTTGACGCAAACTCTACACTACTTTTTATATGAAAATTTATTGAGACAAACTGTACACTGCTTTTTGGGTGAAAATTTTTGACACAAAACTGTACACTGCTTTTTACGTAAAAAATTTTGACACAAACTGAGCACTGCTTTTTATTTGAAATTTTTTGACACAAACTACTGTACATTGTTTTTACGTGAAAATTTTTGACATAAACTGTACACTATTTTTTATGTGAAAAATTTTGAAGCAAACTGTACACTACTTTTTATGTGAAAATTTTTGACACAAACTGTACGCTGGTTTTTACGTGAAAATTTTTGACACAAACTGAGCACTGATTGTTATTTGAGATTTTTGACACAAACTGTACACTACTTTTTATGTGAATTTTTCGACACAAACCGTACGCTGCTTTTTACGAGAAAATTTTTAACACAAACTGTACGATGCTTCTTCCGTAGAAATTTTTGACAGAAACTGTACACTACTTTTTACTTGATAATGTTTGACACAAACTGCACGCTGCTTTTATGTGTAATTTTTTTGACACAAACTCAACACTGCGTTTTAAGCTAGTTAAAACCAAATATTCAATGCTTCGCAACACTTAATTATTTTAGTCAAAATACCTCGCTAATTTCAAACATGTCACAATCTTCATTATAAAACCAACTCAATGTAGCAGTTTCTTTTATGGGTCCTAGGTATCACGTGAAGACCAATCGTAGGCTATCCACTACGCATTAAAAACAACCAAGTCAAGACGGTGCGCTTGACCCCGTCGAAAAACGTCAGCACCAGTACCTGGCTATCTTCTGAAACATTCTGCAAAACAGGACCTTCCTAAGACACCATGTTGCCCGCGGTTAGTCTCACACTATATGATTTATAGGTTCCATTCAAAGAATATGAGGATATTGCTGTAGTGCTATAATAAGCTATAAAGTGAGGATAGTGATGATACAGTGAGAATATTGCAATAAAAATAATCATGCATTGCTTACAGCATTTCTGTGCGGATCCATCACTTTGGCGTTGATTACATGCGCTTGGTTTAGTCTCTAAAATCAATTTATAATTTCCGTGATTTACAAAAATCATTATGTATCTTGTTATTGTGTACTATGTTTAAGTCCACATTAAGGGCGTATACCCATGTTGTTCATTTGTCAAGTTAGTTGGCCATCACGAAATCGATGTTCGCACACAAGTCATAAAAGTTTGCCTAATATGCGCTGTTCGCGATCATTAGTTAACAATTTAGCACCGCTAAACTTGAAAAGCCGATTCCAATCGTGTTTTTATGGCACACTTTAATATACACATATACCACGAACATCTCTATAGTCATAGGTGTTCATAGGAGAGGGATACAGAGATTAAACGATTTCAAACGCCTATGCAAATTGCCCTCGCACATCACAGAACCCATGTTTGCGTTCACTAAACCGTCAATCCCGGAGGAAGAATTCTGACTGCAAATTGTTGAATGATTCAGCTCGTGATTTTAGCAAAAGGCACAGCATTATAGTGTACGCAACTAATGTAAACTCGAGCATAAGTCACTTTTAAGATATTAATATTAAAATACGCTAAATATTTTGGGTAAGGAACGTTCATACAAATATACTGAGCTCTAGAGTTGACGAAATCCCAATTGCCATAAAATTGGACTTTAATTCATTTTATTTGAAAAACGTAAACAACAACAGTTAAATTACTCTAGGGCCCTGGCTATGCAATAAACCAAGTTAAGTATTGAACGCCGTACAATATGGCTCGGAAACGAATGGAAATTCTATTGGAACGACAGTGTCACACCTTGTATTGGGACATAGGTAAAAGTGGTGAAAGGCTACAGCTAGGAGCTATATCTTTACCATAAAATACTATAATGGGTTATCTTTCTATTCTGTAATGCTGTGGATTTAGCGTACCCTTTGGTATGTGAGTTTCCACATACTGGTATGTGACTAACCCCCAAACTATCATAGTGTGAAGAGACCATAAGCCGTGCTGTGAGGAGCCTCCATATTTTGGCATTTGGGCATATGATATATCAAATATTATCGTTTTGTTGCTGTTGCGCTTAGAAGCGTGGTTGCTATATTGCCTATGCGTTTGTGCTTATGTCTACTCACACTAATTTTATTTTCAGAAACAAAATGCATCAAAAATTTAAACTTCATTACCACAAAGACATGAAGTGAGGCAACACAAGTAATACGTGTGGATCAAACTCTGTGTATCACACATTTTAAAATTTTTAACGGCGACAATTATATAAAGAAATTGAAATACTCTTCTGCTCAAACCGACTAAAAAGTGATGGGTCCCACTGGGGTGAAGATCCCTTCCCGTTTCGAAGCGAGGCGTGGTAATAGCGCTGGTACTTTGTGGATTTAATACATAAATGACCTTCTTTCTCCAATTAGTGCACAAATATTGCATGCGTGTAGTAGACACATTACTAGCCAATATGCAATATGTTACCCAAACAGATGAATCTATAAAAATGACAGGTTTAACATCTGCACATTTATTAAATTACGTGCTATTGTGCAAACCAATAATGCATACAATGCTCATAAAAATCTGTGAGAGGGATTACCTCCCCGTGGCTCGGACCTCATGGGAGCGTCGCTCTTCTGGGAGGTAGTCTGGTCCACTTGAGGTTCTGCACACCTTTCCGCGCCGAAATAGCATGGAAGATTTTGGTTGAAATTGGGTGAAAATTGGCAAAATTGGCGGAAAATTGGCCAAAATCGGAGAAAAAACTGCGAAAAGTAGGAGAAAATTGGCTAAAATTAAGAAAAATTATTAGTTCAAAACAATGTAAAAAATATATATATTTCCGGCAGCCCCTATACCGCCGAGTGGCGGGTCCCCTAATATCTTTTCTATTAATGGCAATGAAAGCTATATAACTCCGTAATTAATCCTGACCAAGGTGTTTTTTGAAGTAGTAGCTGCTATTATTTCTTTTCCATTAAAAACAATAAAACTGTTAATCGGCTGAAATTATGAACTGCTCGAAGTTACTTTCCTGCGAAATAAATAATGTTGTTATTGTTGACAACATTATTAAGGACAGATCAATGAAAATTGGCATTGGTCAGATGATAGCTGAACGTTCTTATCATAACACTTTATTAAACAAAAGTCTTCGTTGACAGCCATTTTATTTTAGTGAAATTTACCTTCATTACAATTATTTTTTACAAGATCGCACGGATGACCGGTTACTGCACAGCCAGATACACTAACGCCGAATATGTTGTAGCCATTTTGGCAAAAATTTTGGGCTTTCTGACAGTTAATTTCGCCAATGAAACACCCGGCGTACGCTGTCGATACAAGAAATGATGCAATAATAACCAACCTAAAACAATAATATCACAATCAAAAATATTTTCCGAATACTCTTAAGAAATTCAAATTTAGTATTATGTAAATTCGTTTCTTTGTGATGAAACACCAGAAAGCATTCATGGGTAGAAATGTAACCAAGTATTGTTCTAGCGAACAATATTATATAAACATTACAAACATTTTTGTACCAAAGCAGTTATTCTCCAGAGTATTGGGCATTTAGTGCACTAAATTCGAGAAAATGGCTTAAATTTTTGTACAAAATCCACAGCTTTATGGTATAAAAATAACCAGTTATAGCCTGTTGCAGCAAAGGAATAGTCCCCTAGATGCGTCTTTTGCTACTTTTAGCAAATTCTAAGCTGAATGTGTGACACCGAGGTACAACTTAATTTCCACCGTGCATTTCTGAGTTATATCTTGTGGCGGTATATATGCTTTTTTATTACGTAGCTAGACTTCCATTTATATTCCATTTTGTCTGTGTTCATATTTTTGTTATTGAAGTAAACTGTAATTAAAGTTGAACATTCAAGGTAGTTGGGAATTCACGGACAGGGGAGTTCATATATTAGTTATATATTATTTTTTATCTAATACCCGAATTTGGTAAACTTGTTTTCTCAGTTGCATTATAAAATTTTAACTTAAAATGTACTTCCAAACTTGAATAACTAAGCCAGTTATTAACCCTTTCCGAACCGTTACAAATGTTGAGGATTTAGTGTTCGCTTTTTTAATTTTATTTTAAAAACGACAAATCTGTGTTATCCGCTTTTGTGATACTAAACGTTATAAGCTTAAGGCTGCTCTGAACTGTTATACTGCAGGGACCATAGATCCTGAGCTTCAAAAATCCGATTGCTAGATTAAAAATGAATTTCGGTAATCAATTTAAATCGTAACCATCGTAATCCGATAAAAATGAAATATAACAAAACATAAATAAAACTAAAACAAAACAACACTGTTTGTACACGTTCGTTTACAAACGTGGTAAATTTCATGTTAACACTATTCTTTCTGTATGATCGCTTGATGTCTCTTTTATAAGTGGGTCTCTTTGAGGATGCATGTATATAACAATGCTTTATAGTGTTTGCTGTATAAAGGACGTTGCATATACACGTTCATTTACAAAATCAAGAGTGCATTAGGGAAGAGTATGATACTTCCCTGCACTCATATGTTAGCCCGTGTTTCATGACGCGGGCGTATTCGAGCTGACCCTCCACCAGTTTCTGGGGGGTCCAGATGCCCCGACCCAGTTTATTATGGGGTTAGGTCGGACCTATAGATATTATAATTGGTCGGACCATTATAAGCAGTTGCATATGAACCGAACCTTCCCTCAGAAATTGGGGGTCCGACCTACCCCCCCCCAGAAACTGGGGCGTCAAGCCGAAAACGCCCACGTCATCAAACATGGGCTAACATATGAATGCAGGGAAGTGTCATACTCTTGACTAATGCGCTTTTGCAAAAATTAAAAAAACTTCATTTTAACACTATTCTTTCTATATCATCATTTGATATCGTTTTTATTAAGGGATCTCATTTAGGATGTATGTATATTGGGCTCCAGTTGAAGCGTTCCTTTATCAGCGAAAGCGTTGTGTTTCCTTCGATAAGGCTAACTGCAATAACTGCACATATTGACTCTTTAGGGCCCATTTAAAGGGTTAAATATTTGTCTGAACTTTAGTAATCCTCTTTATTTTGTTAGATTATTATGATAAAATATAATCAATAATATAAATGTTGTATATGATTTTTCATGTTTTCTACTGATTGGCAATATTTTCTTTACGAACATGCAATATTGAATATAGTTTTGATACTTTGCAACACAGGAATTATATATATTTTGGTTTGTCGTGAGTACGTTTGAGTTTGAGCTCGTGAACACAAACTTATTTTACCTTAGCGGCTACTTATACCGGCGGCTCATTACCTATACTATAAAACTACTACTACTGTTTAGCAATATTAATTCTGGTATTGATAATTTGATGATTTGCATGATTCGATGATTGATAATTGATGATTTGCATTATATGTGACGTTAGTTTAGTTTGCTAAGAGTAGTCAACATTTTACAATGAAATTTTAAAATGCAAACAACAGCGATGTCAAATAACTCTTATTGTGCAAAGAGTAATATACTTCGAGAACAATAGTAGTAGTAGTAGTAGTAGTAGTAGTAGTAGTAGTAGTAGTAGTAGTAGTAGTAGTAGTAGTAGTAGTAGTAGTAGCAGTATATTTCAAGTTATAATTTGGAAAACCGAAGAAATTACAACTCCCGTCAGCACATTTTTTGCTATAATCAGCACAAATATACAGATGGGCACACGACGTATAGACACATAATAAGATTAATCGAGCACTAATAAAAAGGTAAATTAACCCTTAATTAACCACCGTCCAAAGCATTGGACATTTTTCTAGCGGTCAGCGTTGGACGCGCAAGAGGATGGGGTTGGACACTGGTCGGAGTTTCGCGCTGCAAAGAATGCCACTCGGTGCAAACTCGATGGCTGTGACAAGAAAAGTTTATGGGTTTGCGGAAAATGCGACGTTCACCTATGTTTAAAAACGAACTCAAACTGCTTTGTCGCGTTTCATACGCGACCTATTTGAACAAAATTTGACATGTTTCAGTTAAAAAAGTATACTGCATTTTACGAACGTTATTTCTACTATATACCGTTGTCCAACACATTGGACATTGGTCACATGACCAAAATCTTAAATATTTACCAATGCCCAATACATTGGACATGCATCACCGGGTTTCGCCCAAGGTTGGCAACAAAACAACTGACAAATGTGTGTTATAGGTCCCGAAATAAACCTATTTTCGTAATTTAGAGTCAGCGGTCACTTCCAATTAGCATATGGTAAATAAATGGTTAAAAAGTCTTTGATATCATGTTTGCACCGATCATTTATGAAAATAGTAAATGACGAATTTCTGCATAAAGTGAAATGTGAGTTCACAAATGTGAGCGGGAAGAGCTATAGGAGATTAGATTAATAGATGACGACATTCATATAGACAATTTAACTCTTATGCAATAAGCTTGATAAGCATTAGCTACTGCGACACTAGCATCTTTCACTTCAAAAAATAATATTATAAGTTTTTTTTGCTTTTTCTGTATTCGCTAAAATCCTTCCAGAAAACATAAACATCGGGGTCGACTTTTATCAGAATGTTATTAAATGGAGGAACTACGCGCTTATCAAAAAATCGGTGAATCAGGAAATTTCCAAAATTAATTTTTAACGCAAATCACTAAACAAATTTATGCAACAAATTTATGTATCAAAAGCACTGCTAAATATGCTTATAATTGACATTAAGTGCTTATGGCATTATGGATAAATTTTTAAGTGATTTGTTGGATTAGAATTTTGCAGCAACATATTGTTGATTTTTGTGAGAACTGGTGATTCAACGGTCGGAAGAAAAAATTACTAAGCTTAATTGAACCATGCAGAGCCCGAAATTATGGGAGAGGCACGAACCAACCACACCACCTTTCGTACCAGGGGAACTAGAAAATATCACAATTTCCACTTCGCCAACCATCTTCAATTTTAAAAAGTCAGAAATAATAGCATTTGCTGTGTTTATGAAATATCCAATATTTTTTTAAAATTGGCTTGACCCCACACAAGCTTTCGTACCAGGGGAACCAGACAATATCACAAATACCACGGCGCCAACATCTTCAATTTTAAGAAGTCAGCAATAATAAAACTTGCTGTGTTTATGAAATATCCAATATTTTTTAAATTGGCTTGACCGTAGACTGAGAGCATCAACGACATAACGACACTGAGTAATCGGTACAGTAACATCACGCAAACATATTATACTAAACGCTGTTAAGTATAGGACACGTCGCCGTGTATTTCTGAAATAGTGGGAAACTAAAGGTCCCTACTAAATATCTAGTTAGTGTTAATTTATTTTAGTATCTGGGCATAAAAATATTCGCTAGACAAATTTCTGGCAATGATTTATCGAAAATTAGTTGACTAGGCTGATTAAGATAATAAAGTATAGTCAAAGACCATAAAGAAATTTCTCTATGGGATTTTACAGTCTACATACCTACTTAGGTATCTACAGCTATACAGCCGGACGCGGAATTGTATTATTCTGTATGAAATAATTTTTTTGGAGAAAAGTGCTATTTCGTAGTCAGTATAATCCGAACAATGCTTGGCGGAACCTGATGAGTTTTGGATCCCTGACGGTTGTAACATCTCAATAAGCTAGCGTAGATAGTGTAATTGAATACGAGTTTATTGGTGCCTGCGGTATAGTGGTATCGCGCTAGTCTTGCAAGCTAGAGGACCGGGTTCGAATTCCGGCTGGTCTAATGTAAGATCTCTCGACAGTCTTTTCACGATTTTAAAACTATGTTTGCAAATAGCCACTGGTATGAAATGACTTGTATTTCTCTTACAAAAGCCGGATTTTAAAGCAATGAATTCTAGATTTTACTCCGTATAATCAATAACTCATTTGGTATGTATATACTTATTAACCGCCTTATCAGTGGTAATATTGCAAAGCAACGATAAACTTACTTCATGATCTTTGGTTTAAGCTAACCAATTTGATTTGAAATCAACCGTGATTACAGCAAGTCGGCGATCAGAATCAATTTTATCTAAACGACTGCACACTAATATTTCACAAAAATTTTAAGTATCCAAAAATTCAACCACAAAAATCAATAATGAACGCAGCTGAATAAAGCGATTAATACTAATCGTATTTTAAATGGATTCAGTGGATGTAATTCTTTCGTTCAACGGATTTTTTTATATTCACTAATGAAAGAATGATTTGAACGTCGTTAAAAAGGCAGCTGAATAATCAAACTTCAAAATGTAATTTATCGGTTAGATTTTGTTAATACATTATCGTATTTTAGAGCATTCGTACAGCAGCGCAGAATATTTTTATTGGATCAGTACATTTAGGCTTAGAACGGCTTGCAAATCTTGACAATACGAAGTAGTCGTTAGTTTAACCTAATGGATTTTCTTTTCTCAACGCACGTAATTTTACTTCAACTTGGACAAACGCTTCAATTGCGGATTGGAAAAACATTTGTTGGCATAACATCAGGCAAGACAACTGGTGGCATATGATTGAGAAAATTCGTTTTTGCTTCACATTTACCGCAAGATGTGATAACACATTCCGAATCAATATAGCGTATGTTTACATTGCGTCTTTAAACTTTTAAAGCATTAATTTTTTTCAACTCAGATTTTTAAACTCTAAAATGCTCACAAACTACCAAATTTCCAAACAAAAATCAATCGCTAGATAAATATATAAATCGAGAATGATAAATATATGAATCGAGAAATATATAAATCGTGAACTCGAGTGCTTAAGCCAGAACAGTAGGAAAAGGTAAATAACAAAAAATTAGTAACAATGTATTTGTGTAAAATTTCCATGTTGTACACAAATGAAGGCAGCTATACTAAACTTGGTGATATTTGGTTTGGCCCAATTTCAGTAAACCGAATGATATTGACTCATATTAAACAATTACTGGAATGGAGCCGTTAGTCCCAATGTCTCGGCAAGAACTAAATAAGTTAAATTAAATCGCTTAAATCTCATTCAGTTTTGGCGTAAATTCTTGAACTTCGCTATGACAATGCATGCACGAGGTTCGAGCTCCAAGAAGGATAATCGGTGCTTCGGAGGATTGGGAAGGCCTTCCCAAGGTGTATCAGCCGGTCGGCGGGAGTGCTAAGCCTGACGAAAATATGGCGACCTAAGTAGGGCTGCGGAGCTTCATGGTAGGTAGGGGACAAGTTATGCGGGATCAACGCTTCACGGTGAGGAGGGTAGTCCTACGCCTGAGAAAAATAATATAGTCCCCCTTGTGAGCATATATGGATATGACTAGGTACAAAGAAATAGAAGCTGTCTCCTAAAAAAAGACATTCTCATTCATTTGTAGCTTCAATAAGCAGCTGCACAGTTCCAGTCTGTATATGCGACCAACGGTTCAACTTTTCATGTCTGTTCAATTATCGAAGGATTATTCTCGGATTTAAAATAGTGCATTACACAGTTTGGTTCTGCTTTTAGGATCTTTTCTGACTGAGATTCCCATCCATTGGTTGATATTAACTAATGCGGCTTAACACCTTCACAAGTTGCCTTCATCCACCACAGCGCAATCTTAGACACATATTATACATTCGGCCGATACTGTTGACACAGTAGCTTCTTATTAATCGTTTATAGTTGCTTTCGCAAAGCTAAAAGTTTACACTAGAACGAAATTCCACTATGTTAATTGATTTAAGGCTCGATGAGTTTTAAAATTCAGTTTTACAGTTCGATAAGGCAGATTTGATGGGACAGCGCCTCAAAAAATGAGCACATTGTCATTTTTGCGGTTCGGGAGATATAGCAACACACGGCATGCCCGTTTTTGGTTCACAGACAGGGCTAAACTATCAGTTATTTTGTTTCCTTGTTCGTGAGACCAAGCATTTGATTCCAAAGGTCAATGTAATACATTTTGTCGATTTTTGTACACTCTTTGAGAATACTATAAAATAAGCATTTTCTAATACTTAGCAGAGTCGTAAACATGACTATTTAGTTACGATTTTTCTAAGGCACCAACGAAATAAAGCTACGATGCGTAATGCTTGATGAGTACTGCAGTAATTTAGAACCTTAATTCAGCGCAAATCACGCACTTCGACTTTGCAAAATTTAGCAGTTTGTTTCACGAAAAGATAGTCGCCAATTTGAGTACAGTTTTTCCTATTATGCACGGTATGACAAACTTGTCTAAAGCCTGATACCTTCCACCTAACAAAACCTGTCTATTTCATTTTTCTGATATCCTGATCATTGATGTTACATATTGGAAAATTTCGTCAAAATCATTAGAAATATCTTGTAAACCATTACCTAGCCTTGAGGCTAGATCTTTTATAACATGGTCAAGCTGACCAATATTTTTCATTAAAGTAACCATAAGTTCAATCTCTGCTTCTGTTTCAAAAAATGAGTTTTCGTATTCATCGTCTGTCGGCTCTAAATTAATGTGCGCTACGTAATTTATAAATAGCCGTACTCGTACAAATTTTAGGCGACGCTACTTCTTGTAATTCAACCAAATTCTTTTAACCCAATTAAGAAAGTCGGATCTCGGTGGGATATCCAACTGTAAAGAAGCGATTCCTAATGAGTGTAAAACTTTTCAATTTTTCAACGATGACCTTGTGTAATAGTAGCACTCAGGACCTAGAACTTGACTTACTACACAAATAAAATAAGCAACTAACTTAATATTACTAAGATCAATAATAGTACGGCAATAAAGTAATGAATTGTTTGAATTGACACGGTGAATCTAAGGATCCAAATAGTAAATTAATATATTAATGCTCGAGCAAACTTAAAAACTTCAATGTGAATCCATCGATCCAGCCTAAGCTTTGACTTAATCTTAGCTCAACCTAATCAATAAACATTTATCGGAGCACCCTTGTGCTCTCAATATAAATTTTCGGAGTACCCCTCTGCTATCAATAGTAAACTTTTGGAGCAGCTAGTTTGCTTTCAAGGTCCACTAGTACGTGGACCACCCCTATGCTCTCAGTAGCAAATTTTCGGAGTAACGCGTTTGCTCTCAATAACCCAAGAAAATGTGGGGCACCCCATGTGCTCTCGAGGTACCCTAGTATGTGGAGCACCCCTGTGCTCTCAGTAGTAAATTTTCGGAGCAACCTGTTTGGTCTCAGTAACCCAATAAAATGTGCAGCACCCCGTGTGCTCTCAGAGACTCACTTGTATGTGGAGCACCCCTGTGCTTTCAATAGTGAATTTAGAAGCAGCCCGTCTGCTCTCAATGAAACTCAAATTTTGTTAAACTCGGAATCAGCGCTAAGTGTTAGCTTTAAGTAACTACTGTTTACCTAGAACAATGTTAAATAACAAGGTGCCGTACGGAAGTTAAGCTAAATAAAATTAGAGAATATACGACATTTACTCTGAGATATCCGATCGCCACTGACTCTGAGATCTAACTGCTGCAGCTAACTCCGCAATCGAAGGCAGCAACTGCCTCACTAATCGAAACCAAATCTCAGTTTATACACACCCAAAATCCAGGCTATCTGGGTCTAGATAGGGGTTAATAATTGTCAGAATTTTTATACAGTTATACCAGAATTATAAAAATAATTTTTATAAGCCAACCGTGCAACAATAATACCGCCAGCCACCACTGGCGCAACCACGTCTCTAAATGTGAGGGGGCCAACCTTTTAGACCAGCCAGATTCCATTAATTGTCTGCATGTACTTTTGAAAACCAGATCAACTTAGATTTTTATCAACGTTCGTGGATATCAGAGATTTAATCAAACACTCAACTCTGAAACACCATTTGGCGAGTTTCATTTCTTTCCACGAATTCACGAACAACGGCATCCACATCAATGTTGTCCAGCCTCTGTTGGTGCACATGACACACGGCAGCGTTGCACAATCGTGACTGTCCCATGCTATTTCTCAACCAGGTTTTGAGTCTACGTAAGGCGCTAAAGCTGCGCTCCGCCTCACAGGAAGACGCTGGAACCACCAGACATAGCCGAATCAACTGTTCAACGCACTGATAAAGGCGCCGGCATTGTACGTCCATTTTTGAAAGGACTGACGCTGCTTCGGCAACCGATCCATAGGTGTTTTGGTCACGAAACATCTCCAGTTGACTCTTTAACAGCGGCCCCAACTCTGGGTACTCAGAGGTTAATTCATTCCACATGCCGGTCAAAACGGAACGCTCCAGTTCGCTACATTTGAGGACATCAGGCTGATTGAAGCGCTCATCCAAATTAAGTATGACAGTGTCGATAACAGCGAAATGTTGTTGGCGATAATACGGTACAGCATCAGCGAATTGGTGCGAATCCGCGCGGCCAGCATAGCGGCTTGGAGGACGTCGTTGGCGAGGCAGACTGATAGGCTTAAGGTCCAAGTCGGCACACGCCGCCTGTGCCTCGCTGAATAGACTAGCGAAGTATTGGTCGGACCGCTTGTCTCTAAATGATTTCTTTATCATCTTCACCGCAGCAATAGTTCCAGCAATTGTTTGCGACCGACCCTGGAAAGCTGCATTCAAAGACGCAAGTCCCTCCATAACTGTTAATGCCATTTTTAGGCCCAACACTGTGTTACCGTTCTCAAAGCGCTCTAATAGACCTCTGGCCTGCCCTCGAACGTTGCCCGATCCAGTTTCAGACAAATGATAGAGCGATTCACAAAGCTGAGAATACATTGACATCACTTGTTGTATTGCTGGTGTCCGGACGGTCCAGCGCGTGGGGCAAAGGGGTTTCAAGACTGACGATGAGGATTCGGACTGCTGGGCTAGATCGCTGAACTTCTGCCGTAGCTTAATGCTTTTGGAATACAACACCCCCACCTCATGAACTATGTTGACCCAATCGCTGACAAAGGAACTGGCAGACATCGAGTGCTGCAGGGCAAGGTTTACGCAATGGGCAGCACAGTGTACATATAATGCTAACGGTTGCACCTCCTTGATCCGCGCTTGAGTCCCGGTGTAGCAGCCGCTCATTGAAGCTGCCCC
This sequence comes from Trileptium ribeirensis, assembly GCA_030248225.1. Lineage (NCBI taxonomy): Eukaryota > Metazoa > Nematoda > Enoplea > Enoplida > Thoracostomopsidae > Trileptium > Trileptium ribeirensis. The sequence goes on along the minus strand of JASANE010000311.1, from coordinate 1,123 downwards.
GTCGTATGTTTGGCCCCTAAGTTTGTCCACAGGAAGATTCAGCCGCAAAAGCACGTCCAGCGCCATTTTCGATATCGTGGCAGCTGATTTATCCGGAATTGCATATAGCCCTATAAAGTCTTCATGTATTTTTAAGTTTGCATCCACATAGCGAATGCAAATGCTTTGTTGCTCATCACCGGTGCAGTCTTGAGTCCCATCTATGATAATCGAGAACTGCGAGTTGCCGATGTCTTCGCGAATTTGCCGCACTATCGTGGCCCCCAGCATTTTCAGTACCTCATTCTGAATCTTCCAACTCGTGAATGACTTGTTTCGCTTCATAAGCTTTTCCAGCTCGCACACATCTTGCGATCGGAGATGTAACAGACGGGCAAAGTTGCCCTCTTCGTTCTCGTGACCCCTGAAGGAAAGTCCCTGTCTCGCCAAGAACTGGATTGTTGTAATAATTTTTCGACTTCCCACCATCGCCGTTGCTCTCTCTTCTCTGACCTGCTTCGAAAGTGCCGAGTCTATCGGGGTTTTAATTTGATTCAACTGTTGAGTGCAAAATCGGTGACAGTCGCTCTTCTCATGTGCGGAAAACTTGTCGATGGCCTTTTTCCAATTGGTAAAACCATCGCTTGTAAACTGGGGTTCAATATTTTTCGTCAAACCAGCAATGTCCAGACAGATGACCTTGGCACAGTAGTAGCACACCACCCCCTTGACTGTTCGTGTAAATGCAACCAATGAAATTGATCGTACCATTTGGGCTGAAAATTGCGAGTCTTGGTCTTGCCGTCAGTGAGCGTCTGCGTATGGGTAGCGTAAAGGACCGCACCAGCATGGTGGGCTCAGAATAGCGCAAAATATCCATTTTTCGACTGTTTTTTGCTTCTTAGGAGCATTACCGTCACCACTTGACTTGTAAGCCAAAGTACTCGCAACAGCGTCGTCGGGAGGGACAGGCAGTTGACGTTTGAAAAATTTGTCTAACGTTGACATGACGTTAATATTGTAGCGCCATATTAATTGTATAGTATTTCTAAAAAAATGTAGTGCATATATGTACTTCATGTACTGCATTATAAGGATATATACATGCTACATAAGTAAGGGTCACACTTAATCAACAATTCCA
>JASANE010000310.1:0-29109 GCA_030248225.1 Trileptium ribeirensis | reverse complement strand
CATAGAGCTAGTTTTACAGTTTGTTTTAGCCGACATATATTTACCTCTTCATTCAAAAATATTTAGGCAAGAAGCATTATCTTGTTAGTTCGCCTTTATCTAGCTTTTGCGTTGTGATATTTATTCTAAATATTTTCATGTAATACCTACTGATTTGGTGCATGCTATGCAATGCTTACTCCGTTATGCTGTCTGCGAGCCAACGTACCATAACCAAATGCATCGAAAATAGTAGTTTTTCGTTGAGTAAAATGGGTGATTGATCCAAGAGTTGACAAATAGTCTTTAATACCTTCTGTGTTGCTGCGAAACCTAGATTTCGGAACTTTGCCACCACTGTTTCATTTAAATTGAGAGCATAAAACGAATGCTAATATATACCTAATTACATAATAATATGTATATATCGGTATTCATAGTATTAAAGCATGACATAGCTAAAAATAACAATTATTGCTTTCAAGTTTTATCGCACAACTTAGGGTAATTTGAATCTAGTCATATTGAGTCTGTAAGCGGAAACCTTTTGCGAGTCTGACGAACATCCGGTTGCATTCTTTGAACTAAATAGCTCTCATTCATTCTTTCACATATAACATTCGTATAAATATTTTAAAGGATAATGATTTGAAATATCGATATTGGCTTGGGATTTTCAGTCTTTTAATAACAACCGTCAAATGTCAGTTCAATGACGTAAAGAATAGTATTGGTATGACAATAACGCTGTCGCAGTTTAGGTTATTTCGCTTTGAAGGCTTTGTGAACTACCAGTATATGTGTTTATATTTTATCGTTTCTTCTTTTTTTGAGTATCTATATATTTTTCTTATAGATGAAAAATGTATAGATATAGTTTGCGTAATATACTCTTGTGCATATATTACGGAATTTTATAAGGCACACACTCATTCATTTCTTAAATAATAGTCGCTGATAAATATAGTGACTTTTTTTAATAATTTTGCTATATGAACTACTACATATGTATGAAAATGCTCGGTCAGCCTGTTTTCCAAAAATAATCGTATCAAGAAAGATTTTCAAATATAAGGTATATATGTTTTTCCTGTCATCAAGATCATAAATATTTAATAATATTAGGCTGCGCCATAAGTGGATTAAATATATAAAAATTCCATGCGTGCTTCATTTTTCGCTTGTGGAGGTTCAAGGAAGAAGCCCTGGTTTAATGCGGATTTGCATTACACCCTCATCTAAATTTATATTTCCTTGCTTTAACGCAGAGGAAAATACAAAACGGAGGGCGGCTCCTCCACCCCATTGCTAAGTGTAGGGATGAGAAGGAAGACGGGCAGGCCCAGTAAAAAACCGTCCTACCCCTTCCAAAATTTGCCCCAAACCTCTAGTAGAGCTAACTGCCGCTGTTGAGATTTTCCAGACGGGGGTGTCTCACGTACCTAGGGAGTGAGGATGCGGAGCAGTACCGGGGACTGTCTAAGAAGCTTTCTTCGAGTGAGTAAGCACCTTCTCACAGCCCCCTTTAAGGCGATGCTGAATCTGCTACTGCTTTAACGTAAAAACTACGAAACATTGAGGCGTCATGTGTATAATGATAATTTGTGTCAGGCAGATTAGTAATCTAGTGACACTGTACTAGTACAAAATGTCTGCCGCTGAAGTAGATAGATAAAATATGATCGACAGCGACTCGACTTAGAGCACAGCTGCAGTTATCGCTGTTCGTAATCGATCTAGTTCCTATAGCATCATTTGCTAATTTGTAAAAAACCGTCTTTATTTAAAGCTCAAAAAATGTTAAGTCTAAAAAGAATGAACACTGATTGTAGCTTAGCTGATCGTATTTATTTTCTGAGAACCCAAAAGCTCTACACACAAACACAACTGTAATAGCATCAAAGTGCCTATACAGCAGTTTTTGCTTTCAAAACAGTTAAAATAGTCAGTTTTGTACAAATACGCAGCGCTAAGACACATAATACTTTTCCGCCTTTCATGAAACTTGATTTGATGACGAAAAGTATCGTGAGGTGTTTTTTATACATAAAAAGCAAAATATATCTCTGGAAAACAGTCAACTATGACACTTCCTAAATTTTGTATATAATGTCCTAGCTACCTTCGCATACCAGTACATTCGTATTACAGAGAATTTGTGATGGCTCCTTGACAAGATTATATATGACTCTTCTCGCCATCACCATATAAACGCGTCTAGTATGCCCATTTCAACCTAGCCCTCCTCCGGCTTTTGAGCAAAACCCCCACTTTTAAGAAGGGTCGTGGTATCATGGATAAAAATTTGTTGTATTCTCCGCAGTTTAGGAAGGGAAGTCATCATACCCCGGACATATAATGGCCCGTTCCGATATTTTATTTTTTATAACGACAACCTTCTCGTAAAAACTTGATTGACATTAGAACAAAATTTTATCCATGGAACTGTGACACTTCTCCAAAAGTGAAAGGTAAACCCAAATACGGGGATGCGAGTTATATTCTAGTTAGTTAAAATAATTCAATACCGGTTATTTGTTAGATGTTGTGCAACATACTTGAAACACCCTGGTAGCCTAAAACAGTGTTTACAACGCGCCTTATACATTAATGTAGCTATGCCAAACATACCATGATAATGATATATTCGTGACGCATGCACATCGCTACGCAAAAATGTTTTGGTCTAGCGAATGTCGTTAACATTCCACTATTATTGATACGCACTAGGAATTAGCGAAACCAATTTCCAATCCTATTTCTTCGTGCAACACGATTATCAACAATTTTCGGTTTTTCGCAGTAGAATATATATTGGAATTAGAGACTATATTCGAGTCGGGTTATGTTCTGGATCGGTATGTCTGTATTATTGCTGAAGGCTAACCTCTGATAAATAGACTATGCCACCGACATGGAAAAGGCAAATATACTTAAAGCTGCACCGTAAACAAAATGGTTGCAACATGGATCATATGCTCATCGCGCAACCTAGGCAGTATTGAATAAACACTTGTAGTGAACCCACACATCGTACTTGCGGGTTATACTCCGAATTTATTGAAAACGGGTTATCGGTTAATATTGATGGCTCGGATCGGATCGGGTCGGCTGGCGGCCCCCTCGCCCGGTCGGGTTCGGTTAACATTTTTCAATCTGATGCGGTCTCTAATTCGAAAGTTAAACTTAATTTCGATGCACGATAATACGTTCGTGTCGTAAAATTGAGGATTCAGTGCTGTTTGCTTATCATACTTATGATTTATTTCCATATCTCAGCCCAAACAACCCTGAGGGGCGTTAGGTTACAACATTAGAAAAACCACAGCTTAAACTTGGCGTTCGAGGCTACTGAAGGTACATTTCACCGCTAAGATCATGATCATTATTTCAAGAAAGCCTCGGTCCAGAAAGTACATTTACACAATTCAATGTCAATTTTTTTTGTCTTTGATCGTAATTTTCTTAAGTTTCAGTTCAACTTTAATAAACTCACAATTCAAAAATTCATTTCCCCGTTTGAATTTCAGCCCTAGCTACATCCTTGAGCCTTATCAAATTCTGTAAAGTTGTGCACGAATTTGGTGCTCTGAAAGTGCTCTAAAAATCAGTGGTTTTTATTTCTCTTAATGTAGAACACTGCGTGAGTGCTAGTTACATTAGAATCATGCTAATTTATTCTTTACATCGATTTGTCTCCCGTCTATCTATTTTTATTCCACTAAGAGTCACGCATAGCGCGAATATGACAATTTGGTAAATATTGTCAAAGGATTAAGCTTTAATCTATCAATCATGTACCTAGAACAAATATACTGTACGATTTGTTTATGAGTTTGGAAACTTTTTCATAATATTTGACCCAGTAAGGAGTTTAAAGAAATACCAAGCTCTCCTGTAGAAAACCGAGCCTTGCCGAAATTTCGGGACAGAGTATGATTGCTCTGTTTCATAATAGAAATTGGTCACATCAGTTTATATTTGGTCAATCTTCACCGGATATGGCGTGCTTGCCATCCGGATGAAATTGATATATCAAGGGGTTAACAAGAAGATGGGCATATGGAAACAAAAAACCAAAGATTACATATGAAAACAAAAAAATATGAAAATATAAAGTTGATTACGAGGCTCCAACAAACTATCATTCTGCTGTAAGTAATGCGTTTAAACACAGTTTGTAATAGCACTTTGGTGAAATTTGGCATGTTTTGGTAACTGTATTTGAAGGAGCACTCACAATCTGACAAGCCCGTGGAGACGAGACTATCATGGCCTTCTAGCCACCGTCACTGGGTTTTCACATTGCCAAATTGCCTACATAAAATTATCGCCGTTCTGTTAAACATTTCAAACTGACGCAGCGGCGGCCCCTGAATTAATGTCTGATGTGAGTTAGGATTTTCTACACAACTGTTAAATCTATTTCTTCAGAGCAAAACAAATATCAAATTTGTTTACCTGATCTCGGCCTATAAAATAATTGGAAAACTGCTTAAATGTAGAGCGTAATGAGATTATTTTTGGATACAGTGAATGCTATACTTTAGATCAAATTTAAACTACTACAGCCTTCTTTCCAATGTTAGTATGTCATCATATATGCTATATCTATACGCTGTTCTATGTGCTCTGTTTTACACAGCGTCTTGGTTGTCATACGTTGTTATTTCGCCATTGTTTACGGTTTTCATAGCGTCGAATGACGCAGTGAAATTTCACCTAGTCTCCGATCGCAGGTCGATCACTGTTTTTGACGGGCGATGCGACGACGGCGTCCGAGACTAAAACTTGGACCATGTTAATACTAAAACATTTTATATCATGGAGGATGTGATCCACCTAGCATTTACGTGTGCAGAAGTTAGCATTTAAGCACAAGATTTGCGGCACTACATTTAAATGCACAATGTGGCAAAAGCTGAAAACAAAGTCACAGCATTACGGCTATGACAAAAGCAGAAAACAATGTGCATTTTATACTATAATCCTTAATTCCGCGAACATAGTTATATATTTTATCTATAATTTATAAATCAGCAGCTTCGTTGGTAGATTTGTGTACTTGAAATATTTTGAAAAAGAAATATCTGCATAAATGAAATATTTCGTTACTGTTCGAACCGCATCGGAGTCAAATGGTTCTAAAATTGTCGCTGTATTTCCAAAATTTTAAGATGGGGCCTGGATCAAATCACAGACTATAAAATAATTCAATTAAAAAACATTTTCTCATTTACAAAATGTATGAATTTAACTTACTTGTATAATTATACAATATACTACATATGCAACATACTATACTATATATACTGTATAATATATAAAATGGTCCAAAATCCGTCGGCTTGGGGTCTCGATATTGTTGCGGCGAGGGAGGCGCACGGGAGAGGGGGAGAATAAGTGTGATAAATGTTTAGGAACTTATAGTTTTCCCAATTTCGCTAAAATTTTTACAACTTTTGCCAATTTCCCTCAATTTTTGCAAAAATTTCCATCAATTTCTACTAACTTGTGCCAATTTTAGCCAAATTTTTAAATTTTTTTGTCAAATTTCTCAAAGTTTTCCGCACACTTTTGGCGCATGTTTGGGGTTTATGAGCCTTCAGAAGGGGTGGGGTAAATATGGCTTAAGGGTTCTGATCCTTTGGGGTAACCACTCCGGCTATGAACACCTTTGTTGTGGAGTTGTATGTTGTATGTATACGTAGATATTGAAATAGCACACCGACCAAAGTACATCAGTGGATCAAAATGGCGGAAACAACACCGCGTATTCTATTTAATGTCGTGGTAAAATAATATGTGTATATGTATATGTGAGTTCTCGAAAGTCTACTATGTTGTAAAGTGAATATATTGCATATCTAAGAAAACCCTATCATGAACGTGTCTCGCTAATACAACAATTTATGTAACAGTGATTTCCGCATTTTACTGTAAGTAGTTAGTACACTAAGTTATGCAGCTTATCACCAAGATCACGAATACGAAATAATTTTCATCAATAAAAGTTAAAGCTATTAATTAACTCTTTCGTTCTTATATTGACACATATGTTGGAGCGTACATGCGTGTCGAGTTAATTGCCAAGCTTGACCCTTGGCGTGCGTTTATATTTAGTTAATTTCGTACTTAAGGAACCGAGCAACAGTTTTAAATTAATGTAGTGCCTAGGGTACAATACTTGCACTCGAGCAATCACGGTTCAATCAGGAGTAAACGTTTGTTCAAGATTGTACAATCGACGCTTGGGTTTAAGAAGGAAAGGGTCAACCTACAATTAATTCACTAAGTGCGTGAACTTGATTGGTGAAACGCTTTTAGTGGCCTTATTCGGACCTAAATAATAACTTAAATGAAAAGTGTACCACTTATTAATTAGCAACACAACAACTGTTCCTATTTGCAATCGCTGAATATACTATCTTCCACGAAACTGTCACTGAAACACAGAAATATTTTCGAATAATTATTCGAACATTTTAAGCTCCACAAATTTTATGGTGGTATTTGTAATTTGTTGTACGTATGACAAAATACTGAAACCCTGGAGAGGCATGTGCCCACTACCGCGATATTTTTGTTTTAATACGGAATGAAAAATATACTAAAATTAAGGAACAAACTAAAAAAATGAACGGTGAATACTATGAGGCAAAATGGTAATGCTGTCCCTGGTTATATAATTTAATATTAAGCCTTTTTTAAACTAAATTCGACTAAATAATTTTCAGCTCAACATTTGCTCTTTTTAATAGTTTTACCGAGCTATATTTGGAATTTTTCTGCCCGTTTTAACAGCAAGAAGTTGCTACAGTAATAAATAGCGGTCGCTCTACCTTTGAGAAAATGATGATTAATTGAAAGGCGCAGACAAGAATGCTTTTTCAGCAGCAGAACGTGTTAGATTGACTACTTCGTACTCTACACTACCACTTTAAGGAAACGGCTACTAAAACGCACCAACTGTTACAACATTCTGCCATGCTGTGACATTACTGTTTCTCTACATATTATCATATTTATTATATAAATAAAAAATCTTTTCCAATTCTGTTACTCAAATTTATTGTTTATTTTTTACAATTTCGTTGCTTTTTAACTGTGATTTGGTCCTTCATATGAAGCTGACACGTTTCATATAGCAATGCTAAGCGAAAAAATAACTTTTTTAAACACATCGAACTGAATTCGGTCGGGTTTTTTTCTATCGCTTAGCGATACATACATATTTCTTATACAAACTGTCGCTTAAAATTTGTCAAGCCTATAAATGACAAAAAACAAAAAACATCTATGCTGTATGGAGTATTATTTATGACCATGTGGCAACAACGCTCAACTCAAACAGGAATTGGTCCTACATAAAACAACCTTTTTGTTTTTTTAATATTGTAAATGTTAATAACAGTAATAATAATAAAATAGTTTATCAGACGACAAAAAAACATTACAATAACTGTTTTTTTTGCAGTTTTGCTCACAAAACTTTTACGCTTTGACCTTTATTTATATATTCTGATTGAGTGCTTTTTTCTAGCTAACAGTTTACGTGTATTATGATTTTTTACCAGCGCTCCAAGAAATGTTCAAAAAGCAATTTTGTTCGTAAACACGGTGACATCTGTCGTCCTTGACATATTGCTTAGTCGGAATTTCATTATTGTCGGGGTTATTTTATTTGACTTCCATTATAATATAAATATATTTATTTATTTATTTATTTATGTGCGTTTGGGCGTATTTGTGCGTTAATTATTGTCCGCTGAAAGCCGGCCTGCGAACTCTGTTGTGTGGGTGGAGTCCGCGATTCGAACGACAGCGCAGGGTTGAAAAATTTCGATCCATTCTTGTCTATAATTGTGAGAATTTTAGCTCGTGGTTCGGCCAGTACAACTGATTATAGACAGGCGAGGCTTAATTTTTGAAAGCATAGGGCCGAACGGCCAAACTCGATTTCAAAAGGATATAGCCATCCGTATAATTTCGGGCCGTTCTAAACTCTACTGCAATAGGAAATGTATGCATACACAAATGAGTAAATACGTGTACGCCCATGCAAATATACTAGATGCTTCGAATGGCCCATTGGTTTTCTACTATTTTAAGGTAATATGTTCAACCTGAACCTGTGGCATTGTGATCTATGCTTCTGTAGTTCTGCGCGTTAATAGTTTTCAACCGATATAGTCCGACTTTGCATATAAATGCACCGTTTATCAACTCACATCAATAGAATCAACGATATGGCAAGGACTTCAATCGCTTTTGTTAGTGCCATATTAGTCCCATAATGATTTTATACGACATTCCCATCATTTATTTATTTGGGACAAAAAAGACTCCAAATGTAATAATTCATGAGGCAGATGGATCACTTAGCTTAGTAACTAATCGCAACTAAACCTTTCGGTTACTGTAAACCTTTAATCCACTTGGGTTATGAAAGGTTGTTTTATTTATAAATTGTCTATGAACGGCCATTACAAACAAAGCGCTAAGCTTAAGCAGTCTTTTACTTACTAAGATTACACTACCGTTAATGAGCTTTGCTCGCATTCGAAACCGCCACCCCACTCGTCTTGCCCCGACTGCAAACCGCGTACAAGCGATTTGGTTAGTCCCTAATTTGCATACGTCTTTAATCTTTTCCTATATAAATAAAGCCATTTTGGGTCTTGAAAGTCAGTTATATTTTCTGCCGTCGTTCTTATTGTCATGGCTTTTATCTTTCGGAACGTTTTCGTTGTTAATTGTTAATAAATAATTTATTGTTGTCTCGTTAGTCCGCCAAAAGAAGTAAACCAACGGGTCTTATATAAGGTTAAATAACATTTATGTCATTTGTTTAAATTATGAAGTCTTGCTAAGAAACTTTCAGCAATCAGTTAAATTTACGGCGCACCAAATTCCTCGTATCAAATTTACTTTATTGAAAAATATTATTATATATTTTGAATCGCTATTAAGTTGTTGGTAGAACCAACACTTATGCAATTTTCCAATTGGAATTCACAATTTCAGTTTTTTGTCTGCGACAATACCGTTTTCGCTTTTTTCAAACAATGTGATGTGGTCACAGCTGAATTACGCACACAAATACATGAATTCACAAATAAAAGATCAAAAAATTTCATTTTGCTAACCTTACCTTTCAATTTTTGGCTGTTAATAGTCTGATAGTCAGATCCAGATTGTGGTACCACAATGTAATTCTGCTCCTATTACATATAAGATCCAGAAACTAGCTAAAATAGCACTATATTGTAGCTTTAAATTGTCCAGACCATTCTTAATTTTTCAAGGAAAGCAGTAACACACTTTCAGGCCAGATAAAATAGGCGTCGCAATAGATGCTAAAAGCACTTAGCAGACACACAAACATATAGAAAACGGCACAACATTTCTGTATAGCTAGATTTTTATTAGCTGGGTTGTGTTGTCTTTGGTAGCTATAACTAGCGTTGGCCACCAGACGGAAAATCCACAGGGTAGGCCGGCTTGAACTCCGCCGAGAGACCCGCCGGCTTGTCGACCAGCCGTTTCTCCGGCCGGCTGATGCTGCGGACGGCCAATTTTCCCGCCATCCGGATTACGGGCCGGCCGTCTAACCGGTTGGGCCGCAAAGTTTCACGGTCGGCACGCCAACGAGAAATCCGCCCGGTGCCCAACAATAGCTATAAAAACATTTGCGCATGCAGCGATTTGCGTAATGCGGCGTTTACGTTATAAAACGCCAGCCATGTAAAAGATTTCTCCACATGTGGTCACGACCATACCATGGTGCATGATACTTGGAAGGTTATGCAATTCAGCACAAGTAATGCTGTCCCTGACACCATGTATATTACATAATGGTGTCTTCGACACCCTATGTTGAATAGTTATTTAAAAAAAGACGGAAAACTAGCTAAGTTAAATTTCAATTGATCTACTCTAATTGATTGCATCCCATAAACCATTCCGTTTAAAGCTTTGCATAGGAAGTGCGTGGACAAAAGTTATACAGTCTAAACTCGCTACAGCGGAAAAAAACATCATCTTCCCAAAGAATCTTCATCACAGCTAGTTGGTAATGTACGGTGTCCATGACACCATGCATAGATGGCGATGGTGTCTGAAACACCATATATAATTGCTTAGAATGCAGTTTTGGTGTTCTGTACACTATTTTGTTAACGGTGTTAGGCATGCTGTACGTGGACAAAACTTCCACATGATGGGCACCTTATAACGTAAGCGCCGCATAATTCTGCCACTACAAAAATTTCAGTTCCATAGACAGTTTCATTGCAAAATGAGTTTTGTATCCATGACGTAAAATGATAATCCTCTGTGAAAATAATTTGCGCATGTAATAAATTTTATTATACGGATTCAAATATATCATGTGTACTATCTTGAGCCCTCATAATTTTGTCATCATCGATAAAACACGTGATAAAAATAAAACTTCTACAGTTATGCCGAAGTGCATCAAAACTGACATTATGCCAAATTGAAATTAGCAGACTTCAGCCACTATGTTCCTGAACTATTGGGAAAGTTTGCGTTTGCTGCAAGTGTCGCCGGTGCAGAGTGGCTAGTGGTGAACGGGAGGCAAAAGAAGAAGTGAGTGATTTTGAAAAATGAACAGAAAAGTCTCGGGTTGATATCAGAATCGACATATATGTAATGCTGCCCTGACTTTACTTCAGTGACGTCATTAAGCATTCAATATGGTTTAATGTGACTTTTCCACAAATAGCTCGCATATACTTACACTTCTGTGAATTGTTAGCGTCAAGGCGAACACATTGTGCAACTGCTCACATGTATTTAACGATTCATTATATTCAGTGTATTGCAGGACTGATATCGGAAACACTATTAAACTTTTATGATTACCACGCTTCATGAGTTGCCAAATACACAAAGACAGATGTTATTCTTTACTCTAATGATTTGAATTAAAATACAATTAAAATAAAGAAATAAATACAATTAATTAACGAATTAAAATTTATATGTACAATTATAGAGCAATGAAAACTGTTTCATAGACAATCCGCAAACTACTGCAACAGCTGTATAATTCACAACTATTCAATCTGTAATAGATGCAACTGAATAACTTTGTCTAATCGTTAATTTAGAATCTTCTGCTCATCAGACGTTTGATTTAAAATTCAATGCTAGCGAGCTACAATTTTATCTTAAGATTTAGTAGATTCTAGTGTTTCTGTACGCAACAGTAATATAGAATTAAATTAGCTTAGTTTATTAACTAGAGTATCTATTAGTATGAAATAAATGAAATTTATAATTATAAATATTTAATTTTACGCGAAATTGCGCAATGGGAAATGATAACAGTAAAATTAAGCGAAGTCTAAGTGCGGGCACCGAACTAGGTAGTCAAAAATATAGTCAGCATCAACCACGTAGTCGTGGCGGAATCCGTGGATCATTTGCAAGCTTACGTCTCGGTCGTAATAAGAAATCGTTGTCAAAAACAAATGTGAAAGACGTAGAAACTGGAGGTGCTCCGAGTGATCCTAATATCAAATCGGTTCTCAAAAATAGCAACGCTAGAAAACGTCGAGAGCATGGGGCGGTTAACGATACGGTAACGTTTTAGTTTATTTCATTTATTCTTAACACTGTCCGAGGACGATGCAAACTCTGCATGGCGTCTTATTTAAGACACAACACCAAAGGAGCCCGTAGATCAACCATCATTCTGCAGACTTGGCTCATAATAATAGTAATAGAAATGTTACCATTGTGTATGTCATCACTTGTTTAATATTTTCTAGTGATTCTTGAGAGATTTTCCGGAAAATACGTGATCTTCCGAGTTCGACAGATTTCTCCTATTGAAAAACCGACTGCTTGCCTATCAATGTTGTGCATGTAAATCTACGAGCTCTATCAACGGTTATTTGCCAGAGACTTATTCACAGCAGCAAATTTGAATTCTCGAATTTTCAACATGCCTATAACATTTGAGCGCTACCTTACTATTTTAGTTTTAATTTGAGAGTGCGTTAAAGCGAAGATATTGAAGTCGATTTTGTTAGTTAAGTTATGCAGCAGACTATGACCCGCCATCATACATAGCGAACGAGATGTTCAGGGGCTGTCCCTGATGCATAGAACCCCGTTCCCATGGTCCTGGTCTACCCTACTTAGCGTATCACATTACAGTCTTGGTCTAAATCTCCTCCCCTCCTCCACCCCCACCCCACCCCCCGCCTGCCTACGGCGCGCGGAAAATTTTAACACAACATGCCAAACAAAAATAGGATGAAAATAGGCAAAAATGGAGGTAAAATTGGCAAAAAATGAGGGCCCCCTAGAGGACTTCCGCTGAGAACCACTAACCCACGTTGAAACGTCTTTCACCCCACCGCGCCGACCCCGGCTGCCCCTACCTTAGACCTCGGAGCGTTACCATGTATGAATTATATTTCGCATTTAGGTTACGACATAAAATATCCCATTTCTCATGTCCTAGAACACTAGTTTATTTTGCAACCTTCATGTTATAATATTTGTTTTCCATCTTGGTCAAATTGTATTATAATTCGAGCCACACAGTTGCTTTATGCATTTATTAGTATTCATCACAAAGGTACCTTAAATACTCGTGTTCATATTGCCACACGATCCGACTTGATCCTACCAAATTCTGGGCAGTATGCCAAACGTACGTTTTTGTTCTATTTACACCGCATCACCCGATTTGGGTTATTTAAAATTGCGCATACTCTGTCGGGTCAAAAATTAGATTAGATCAGATGCATGTGAACACACGTTTTGCCTACACAGAAGTTCTTAAACCCAACATGAAAAAACATTACAACATATGGTCTAATTATTTTGCCTTAGATATTATCGTGGAATCCCACCTCAAATAACTCCTGATCCGCCATGCAACGAGGTTAAGGCAAATTTAGTAACTACCCACGAATGTGTGTGTTATTTGCTTTTATTGTTAATTTCAGTTACATAGCTCAATTTCTCGTACCGCAGATGGAACTTCATCACAACAATATCATCACATACACTCCCACAATCAACAGCATTCGTTAGCAATTCCAACAATAAATCTTTCACTCCATACTTCGTCTTCAGCGTCAACAGTCGATAGTACAATGCCTCATCACGCCGGTACGGTGGTAGTCGACTTCGAAACGCCACCGCTAACACCGACATCGTCAATTTCAGCAACACAACCCACCAGCGGCGGTAACAATAACCGACCGCAACTACAATTGGTGCCACAAAATTCAACTCCGGGTTTATTGATCGGCGCAACACGGGCGTCATCTCCGATACTTAATGATTACGAATCACAACACAGCAACTGCAACGACTATGAGTATGACTACGACTACAGTCATCGATCTGCAAGTGTTAGCTTTTCCGATGTTGTGGATCAAGACTGTCGAAACAGCAATGGGAAAACGATTTCAAGGCGAAAAATGTAAGTTTTAGTTGCACAAGGATTGAATAAATATTTTAGCACACTCAGCAACGAAAGCTCCTTTCAAGTAATTAGCGTACCTTGAGTTCGTCAAAGATTTGAACAAGTATAATATGTTAATTACGTATGAAATTTGTTTTAGTATTGAATGAATTTTTAAACCAGGAATTGTATTGTTTTTGAAACACTACAATGAAACGACTGATTTTTCTCTACTGCCGTTTTCTGATATGCAAAAAAACAACAAAAAATACTAAATCAATACAATTTAGCCTTTTGCCTGCTTTTATTGCAAAATAAATGGGGCGATTCCATCGACTACGTTTAAAACATTATTGGTTGAAAATAGTTAATGTAAGAAAATTTTGTACTGAACAGTGAAAAATTAAATAAAAACGTTGGCTTATGGATTGGCTTTTGGCTGTTTACGGACTGTTGATACAATAACACCATTTCGACTCAGCTCATGTCGGAACTGGCACTCATTTAGCGAAGCGTCAAGATATTTGAAATAAGTGTTACTTTTTGTTGCATGAACTTTCTACCTAAAAATGGAACATTAGCATAGACCAAAACAACTCTAAGTTTTAAGGTAAAGGTGTCACTTCAGTTCCTAATACTAGCGGTTAGTGTAAACACCTCAGTAAAATTTCGATAGCGCGAAGTTACGATTATGATTGAACTAAGCAGTGGCTTTGGCTAATTATCCAACCGTTCAGCTATTAGCACACCAGTTTGCATTTGTTCAAATTACAATATTCACATAACATTATAGTTGTTTTTCTTAAGACCTAGTATAAGATTAGATTTCGCACGTAGAGTGGCGTGGTGTAATTTACTACTACTGTGTGTAATTTACTACTACTGTAGGATCACAGTCGAGAACATATTTTGAAGAACATTTCGAGCGCAACGTGCGAGTATAAATATTATTGTTACCATAATAGTTATATATCAATTATTAGTCTGAACTTATCTATTAATAAAGCGGTATTACCTTATATTATGCGTATTTAGTTCGACTTATAATGCGCGAGTAAACTTAAAGTGACCCCACAAGCCATCCTATTTTGTAATTTTGCATAAAAAATGTTACGGAACGCGTTTTGGTCAGCCGAAATTCGGCGTAAAACTGATCGCGAAGACAGCGCTCGCGATTGAAATCTAACAATGTTGTGTTCGCGAAAATGCAAGTAAAATTACCCAAATTTTTGAGAAAAAAATATGTCGAATTTGAACTAAACTTGTTTTGTTCGCGAACACCGCGAGCTTAAATATAGCATCGATTTAATTGTGGCGTCATTTTTGCATTAAATTTGATCGCGAACACTGAATAATCCAAATTTAAATGATTAGACATTAGGCAACCTAGTTTCTGCAAATTCAAAACGCTGAAATTATGATTGAACAGAGTGTCTAATTTGTGGCACTTGAATTAGATTTTGCCAATTTTACGTTAGCGAAAAACAGGAAAAAAATTCAGGCTTTTTCGTAACAAGGGTTTGCGATTCGATATCGGTAATTACAAAATAAGATGGTTTTCGAGGTCACTTTAAGTTATTCACGCATAAATCACAGAAAATGACGGCCGTGAGAAAAATTGTTTTGTTTTGAAATGCAATCAACATATATTACATATGCTGTTAGAATGGGCTCTCGTAATGTAACTAATGTTGATATTCAATGAAGAAACGGATTGCTTTAATCACACTGCAGATCACTTTTACTGGCCACCCATAGTCTCTCAGGGGACTGCTTCGTTTCAGGTGCTCGATGTGTTCTCATTTCCGTAGGGCACACCAAATAGTTATGGATACCGTTTCTGCTCTTTAACACCGTAGACTGCATTATTGTATTTCTGACTTCAGCTTCGGAGTGTACATTACGTCGTTACGGAAACTGTATTACTTTTTAACCTCGTCGAGTACACTACTCTTTTCGGACATTGTCTCCAATGTAAATTCCGAAAGGCGCATCATTTCTTAAGAACACTGCTCGTTTTTAGCCGTTTCGTTCTTAAAGTGACACATTTGACACAACGTACGTACAACACACATTGTGAAGCGGTGCACTATTATAAGGCATAAGCTTACGCGTACGTTGTCAGTCACTCGCTCTGAGAGTTTCCTCAATGATCCGAGCATCAACTGGCAGATAGCTTGGTGTGCATTGTACGATTCTCGCATCAAAATGATCTTGGTTCTGTCTGCCACAGTTTGTGCACAATTGTACGTAATGCACATTAAGAAGGAAAGCGTTAAATCAAACATGCAGAATCAGGGGTTCAGTAGGCCTCGAACGGCACACCCCCTCCCTCGGCTTTGGTCCACCCCTACCCTTCTTACTGCACCACTGTCCCCCCTCCCCCCCCCCGGGGGCGCCGCACCCCAGATCCCCATACCCACCCTAGGGAAACTTCAGCAAAAATTGGGAGAAATGAGGGTAAAAATTGGGAAAAATGAAAAATATGCTCCTTGGAGGGAGGACGTCAGCCCTCCTGGAGGACCTACCCGCTGAACCTCTACCCCGAGACCACCTCCTTCCCCCGAAGACCTCAACTGTTTAATCCACAGGACTTTACTTTACTACTTACACTATTATACTACTATCTGTTCTCAAATCGAAGAGCGCATTAGTTCATTACTGACTATATGACCATTTCAATAACATGACAGCTACACGTTCTTATGTTAATTGCATTTTGATTGCACAAATTCTCATTTAAAATACCTATTTGAAATAATATAGATATGTACGTTGGTTTTCCTCTAGGTATCTTTTTGCGATATAATTCCATGAATTAAATGGCTTCATACGAATAATAATATATCGATTGATTGCTCCATTTATATTAAACTATTTCAAAAACAACTGCCGTCGAATCGTGGGAAAATGGCAGGTGCAAAGTAAAAGGCTATTATAGTCGTGGCTCTAATATCAATCATTTTCTTAAAAGTGGTTTTAGTGTTTTTCATTTTGTTCTACATTTATCAACCACAGGTCCTAAAACAGTATCAAATAATCTGTTCCACCACCACTACCGTTAAAAATGCAAAGTACGTCGATTTGCCACGCTTTACATCGGCTAATTGCATTGCGTTACGGTCATTATATGAGCTAAATATTTTGAGTGAAACATTTATTATCGATTGCTAATCGGGACATTATATTATCACATTTATTGACGTTCATGTCACATAATTCTAGCAGCTGCTTTTTGGTGCGAATCGTAGAATGGCAACGCCATAAAATTAAACCTGTCGGGCACCAACCCATTGTGAGAGAGCATTAAATGGACTGATCTGAGGATTGCAAAGTGAAAAAAGTTGTTTTGCAGTTGCGAACGGAAGTGGAACTCGGGTGAACTATTCATGGCAAAGCCCATTATGAAGGCTTGTACGATAGGATATCGCTTTGTTATCACCGACTGTTGAATGACATAACAGTTTGTTTTAATAAAAAGACCACAGTTAAAAACTCGTTGAAACATTTATAGGATTGTCTGTTGTAAGAACGACATTGCTTTCTGTTTTATCAGGCTAAAATATAAAGCATTATAACACCGCTGTTCAGAGACATTGTAGACCTTTTCATGCATACTTTTCATGTAAACCAAAGGTTTGGGTCACACAATGAAATAACAAGTGCTTCATCATCATCATATTTTGCTAGTTATTACAATTTAATAGTATTGCAAAGTTAAAAAAACTAACAGACCCTAATAGCACAATCCAGCCTGAAAAACTTAATTCTAATAATACCGGCATAAAATCAGTTAATAAAGTACATATAATAACATATCCGATCAAGGTTAATGAGAATACGCGGTGATTAATAACAGCAAGAGTGCATTAGGGGAGAGTATGACACTTAACTACACTCACATGTTAGCCCGTGTTTGATGATACGGGCGTTTTCAGCGTGACCCCCAGTTTATGGGGGGGGTAGCTCGAACCCCCTTCCAGTTTTTTTTTTTGGGGGGGGGGGTCAGGCCGATAACGCCCGTATCATCATACACGGGCTAACATGTGAGTGCAGGGAAGTGTCATACTCTTAACTAATGCACTCTTGGTATTACCATTTGATACTCTAAAAGTGTAGATTCAGTTTTACCAATTCTTGTACCAGTACATACGTAGGTTTAGGGTTAAATCTTGCCGTGAATAATACTTAAACACTGTAGTAGCTATAAATTGGCTTTTTTACCTATAATATAATTAATGTACTCGAATTTACAACTTATAATTTTCGCAATGCGTAACGTTCCGTATAACACTTCTATACGCGGAGTGAGATACGAATACACTTACAAAATTATGATAATGTTAATTAATCTTTTGTACAGTTTGAAGATGTTTGACATAAGTTACAACATACCGTTACGTCATGTGCGACAACCTAATGATACATTAACCAATGTGTTAGTTACGGATGAACCGATAGAAAAACTAACAGACCCTAATAGCACAAAACAGCTATAAAGACTTAATTCTAATAATACCGGCATAAAACTAGTTCATAAAGTACATATACTAACATTATCCCATCAAGGCTAATGAGAACACGTGGCATTAGGGAAGAGTATTAGGGAAGAGTATGACACTTTCCTGGACTCATATATTAGCCCGTGTTTGATGATACTGGCGATTTCGGCCTGACCTCCCCAGAAACTGAGAGGGGGGTCAGGGCATCTCGACCCCTCGCCCCCCAGAAACTGGGGGTCAGGCCGTAAACGCCCGTATCATGAAACACGGCCTAACGTGTGAGTGCAGGGAAGTGCCATACTCTTCCCTAATGCACTCTTGATAACAGTAATAGACTGGTGGGGACGGAGTGGACCGATTATCCGGCTACTAATCCCCTTCCCTTCAAATAGATACGTTTCTGCGTACCTGTAATGATGTGGCCGATACAGTTGAATCCATCGTCCACATAGTTCTATATAAGAAAGACCCGAATAGAGAAAGAGTTTTTACGGAAATCATTACGATGTGTGGGAAAAAACGAGCTTGTAAGTATAACTTCGAATAACAACATTGGAGGGTAGATACTGAAAAAACTCACAATAATGAACTAGGCGGTGTATGATTTAGAACAAATCACAAATGGGTCTTCTTTCCTCTAACGACTGTAATTTAAGTCTGGCAGGTCGATCAGGGTATGCAATATGTTTAAAACCTGGTAACGTTCTAGTGAAAACTTGCTGACAGACTCAAAAGGGTCAATGTCCCTGAGTAAATAAACGCTCTACAGTTCGGCAGCATATTTTAAATTACATCTAACAAATACTTAGTACAGCTTAAGTAATAAAGTCGTAGACCTATATATTTAAATGTGGAATATAACACATTATACGCATGCTACCATCTTTAGCTACATTGTCACAGTGAATTAAAAATTTACAGTCACTGCTAATAAAAACACATAGGTCCCTGAATTGCAACTTTTTATAGTTCATGATCATTGAACAAATAGTCGTGATATGGGTTATCTCTTCTGAAATGTAACGTTAGACCATTCGTCCAAGGCCGGTTTTAGCTGTTGCATCTCCGCTTCTCCACGAACCCTAGCCATATCTGAGTCCGCCAAATCGCGTTTTAGGACTGAACCAAATATTTAAAGGATTTGATATCATCAGCGAAAATTCTCACCTGTAAACTCTCTAGCACGGCGCCAATGTGATTAAAATATAACAAGAAAAGTACTGGCGCCATGTTATTGCTTTGAGGTACGCCTGATTTTACAGGGTTCAGCCTAGGTTCAATAAGAACAAAATCCGATAGATTGGTTAAGTAGTTTTCAAACCACTTTGACAAGCGGCCTGAGATTCCCCAAAATTAAAATGTTTGTATCAATTTTGGATGAGAAACGGAGTCCAATGCCTTGACTATGTCCATATAGATGACGTTGACATTTAAACCCGCATTTAAGGCAATAAAAAGCATTGGTTAACTGTAGAGTGCAGCTGTGTGACAGTAGAGCGCACTTGGCGTAATGCAAACTGATTGTGACATTTTTATCCTCCAGATATTCGTTTAACTTTTCACAAATTATGAGCTCCACAACCTTACTGCAACTACACACAAGTCTCACACGTCTATAATTTCCCACATTACACTTCGCAGCTTTTTATATATGGGGACAACTTTAGCAATCTTCCATTCCTGAGGAATATCACATATAAGCAAAGTTTTACCAAAAATTAATGTTAGCGGCTTGCTTAAAGCAGTGGATAACTTAGCTAGGACGAATTGTACAAATTTGTCAGGTCCAACGCTATACTTAAAGATAGATTGTTTAGGTGCTTATCCACTAATTCATCCGTAACTAACACATTGGATGCACATAACGTAACGGTATGTTGTTACTTATGTCAAACATCTTCAAACTGTAAGAAAGTGGTCAGTACAAATTAATTTACGTTATCATAATTTTGTAAGAATATTGGTATCCCACTCCGCATATAGAAGTGTTATACGGAACGTTACGCATTGCGAAAATTATAAGTTGTAAATTCGAGTACATTAATTATATTATAGGTAAAAAAGCCAATTTATAGCTACTACAGTGTTTAAGTATTATTCATGGCAAGATTTAACCCTAAACCTACGTATGTACTGGTATAAAGATTGGTAAAACTGAATCTACACTTTTAGAGTATCAAATGGTAATACCAAGGGTGCATTAGGGAAGAGTATGACACTTCCCTGCACTCACATGTTAGCTAGTGTTTGATGATACGGGCGTTTTCGGCCTGACTCCCCCCAAAAACTGGTAGGGGGTTCGAGCTACCACCACCCAGAAACTGGGGGTCAGGTCGAAAACGCCCGTATCATGGAACACGGGCTAACATGTGAGTGCTGGGAACTGTCATACTCTTCCCTAATGTACTCTTGGTAATACTAATCGAAAATTAATATCAAGAAAGAACATTTCATGCAATTTGTATCTAAAACTGGACTATCGGGCTTAAAGCACTAAAACTGATATTAAATAAATATTTACCAACACATGACAGTCGTAACCTCGGTGGCAAAGCGCCATAACATGCTGCATTGAATATTTGTTTTTCGCATTAAAACTAGGACACTACAGGGCAGTCGACAGATGATGAGTATGTTTTTTTCATTGATAAATTTAATTTATAACCACTGCTATTTTTACTGTGACACAATTCGTTACACGAGTGAGATTTTTGACTCAGCATTCAGACCGTGACATTGTTTAATGTTTCTCAGACTCTCAATCATACTTTGTTTCAATAGCGTTAAATTATGACAATAGCATCTGAATAAACGAAGATCGGCAATTTAATGCCATACTAATAATACATATATTACTACTGTGCATCCGATTTTTGCCTCGGTTCCTGTCGCCAAATAGCAGCTCCAAAACACCGGGACGATGCTACCATTGATACATATGCTACCACGCCACACAGCGAGTGAGATTTAGTCGAAAATGGGTCTGAAGACTATGAAACCTGTAATCCACATAATATATAATTTAGCATGTATAATCATTCATACGCATATGAGGATTATCTCCCTGGGGCTCGGACCAATCTCGGGGCGTTTGCTTCCTTCGGGTAACCCCATCGCTTGAGGCTCCCACTCGTCCCACCAACCGCCCGTGCCGACCGCTAGCGGAAAATTTTGCCCAAAATATCTAAAATGGGGGAAACCAAGCAAAAATTGTTCACATTTAACCAAAATGGGTAAAATGCAAAAATTAAGAAAAAATTTCATCCAAAAAGTTTCGAAAAATTATCCCCCTCCCACCCACCGGCTGATTTCCATCAAAGCACCCGCTATCCCCCTGAGACTTCGGACCTCTCCCATGTATGATATAATATACAAATATTCTTGACAATTAACTTCCATTGAAAACGAACCGCTGTACTAATTGCGAAAGGTTTGGAAGTTGTCGTATAGTCCTCTAGTCCTTGTTTGAACCTTCTATCTGATCATGCCGTTTCAATGCCTTTCATAAAAGTTGATGACAAAAAGGCAATCAGATGTGTCTGCAGCATTGTGAATAAAACTTTTAGATAACTATAATTTGTTCAGAGAGGCTAGCATGATCTTTTTGCTCAAAACCTATAATTATCGCAACGGTATAAACTGCTTACAATAGAGATTGAAATAACACAACCTCCTCAAGAAATAAAACCCAACTTCTTTCCATATATTTGATGTTGCGCACGCACTGTGCGTGAGTAAACTTAGTGTGATCTCGCGAACTATCATATTTTGTAATTTTGCATAAAAATTGTTACGGAACGCTTTTTGATTAGTTGAAATTCGGCGTAAAACTGTTCACGAAGACAGCGCTCGCGAGTGAAATCTAATCATTCTGTGTTCACGAAAACTCAAGTGAAATTACCCAAATTTTTGAGAACAAAAAGTTGTCGAATTTGAATCACACCGGTTTTTTTCGCGAACACCGAGAGCTTTAACTATAGGATGGATTTGATTGTGAGTCCACTTTTGCATTAAATTTGTTTGCGAACACTGAATAATCCAAATCTAAATGATTAAGCATTATGGAACCGAATTTCTGAAAATTGACGAGCTATAAAAGTTCAATCCGTCGATGCGGTAAAAGTTTATTCATGATGGTGCATAATACGCTTTGTTTAAGTTACGTTTAAGAACGCATTGGTTAATGGAAAATATATGTACCAAACGATGTTTGGATATATGTCTGATCGTATTGTGGCTAATTTAATAATTATAAATAAAAATTACAAAGTCGAAAAATATTCTAATTTAAAATCAACTGGCCTAGTGTTTGCTATAATATTTAAGCCGGAGCTTTCCGATATCATAAGTTTAGTACAGATTGTCAGTCTTTCCGCTATTATACAACAAGTTCATAACGCGCTGGTGCTTCTGTACGGCGTCGTGTTATTTTCTTTCTTGCTTCACTAAATTACTTTCTTGGTTTGTTGCTTATTGGTTCCATCAATTGGCAACCACAGCTATCCTGCTATATGCTATATTTCATACGATTTAGCCATGCAATTACAAACCCCTATTAAAAACTATTAGACTATAAGTAATTAGCCTCACTGCAGTTAAGTATACATGGGCGAGTTCGGAAGTACCAGGTAGATAGCGGGTGCTTCACGGAGAGGTTTTTCTCGGGGGACCGGAAGGTCTGGGAGTTTTGGGACTCAAAATTATTGAAAATCTTCCCCGATTTCTGAAAATTTTCCCTCGATTTTTGACCATTTCGACCAATTTTTGCTCATTTTCTACTTTTTTATTTGCTTACGTTGCCAAAACTTTTCGCACACCTTTGCCGTGTGAGGGGGATGCTGATCACGTTACCTCTTAAGGGGAAGGGGTATCAGCGACGCCCAGAGGGGAGTCCGAGCCTCAGGGAGGGGATAATTCCCCTCTCCCTATAATCCCAATGAGTATGTATGGAGTTAATTGAGAGCAAACTAACTGTAATTTATAGAATAATACGTCGATAAGAACACATAAAGAACACGTATTTCTGTACCAGAATCAACTTCAATATGGCTGAATATTAATGATATGGTGTAATAACTGGTTTGGGAAGTAATACCATTTGGGTGTTTCGATTTTTAACGATTGGTTTTATATCTCAGTTCCTCGTTAATTCAAAAAGCACCGTCATAAGCTGCGCACACTGGTTTATTGGTTCACTGATTAAGTCCTTTGTGACATAATTAAACACAACACCACAGCCGCTTGACACTTTATACAATACACTTTGTAAACAAATATCAGCGTTAAATAATTTTAATATATTTTTAAATATATATATATATGTATCTTATGAATTACATAATCGCGTGTCTACACTGTGTCCTAACCAAACCGATACGTTCCAATCCATCCAATCTGCATAGATGAGATTGTTCACCCTCAGCGATGTAGTCAGAAATATCCGGTGCGGGATACTTCGTGACACACCCCCTCCCTCCACATCCATGCCATTGCGTATCGACGCGCGAAGCATTTTAGCAATGTTAGTTGGCAATAATAATATCATAAATGCACAAGGTCCAAGTTCACACGATGGGATAGCCGTTGCGATATTTTTCGGGCGCATTCGGTCGGGTAGAAAGGTGACAAGGTCGGGTGCGGATCGTCACGGGGGATCGGGCTACCTCGAATAGGAGGATCGGGGTATCGGCGCATGGCCCCAGGAGGTCCGAGTCTCAAGGGCTGGAAGGAATAATGCACCCTCTCCCCTATGAGCCTGTATGGCTAAGGCAAAATTAACTAAAAAAGGAATATTGTCAGTATCTCTCTCCCTGTATCCGCGCCTAGTTTCAACTTCAGCAAGTTAAGAAAATAGTACCTTTAAAGATAATTCTTATGCAGTTAGGTATGAAATAGAGCTCAGCGCCGAAGGCGCGAATATTTTCACGTTTTACCTCTCAGCTTCAAAAAATTTCGTGCACAAAAATTCTGGTGGTGGGATACACCCCCATTTCCATGGATACATCTGTGTTCATACTGTATCTGATCCGATTCGGTCTAATCTGATTCCAAACGTATCGGAAAAGTTTACTAGATGCTAATCTGATGTTTTTTCTGTTAAATTTAGTTAAGCGAAGAGCACGGATTTGTACTCTTCTTGAAGAGTAAATTTATTTTATAAAAAATAAACATAGTAACGTCTTAAGCCAGGGCGATATTTTGTTTGAATACTTCTAACATGAGAGCACATAATCTCAATTGCATGCCATTAAAAACAACATACAAACAGAAAGCAGCACTTTGTTACCAACTAAAGGTGGAACAAACTTCATCTTCAGTTGATAATCATTATTTTAGCTTTACGTTTTGTACTTTGCTATAGCTCTGAATTATATCGCTCAAATTTTCGCGCTTTATATTTCATTAAGGCGTCGGTACCAGATTAATATTGCTTCTCCTGTAATTTATCTCATTAAAGAGCAAGGTCGTCGAAAGCTGGAAAGTAGGAAGAATTAATCAAAGTTTCGCAGTCTCCGCGGATCTGGTTTGTTGTATTTGCTAATCGTTTTGAAAGTGGACATGTCCAAACTTCAAAAATATATCCATTTCAAAGCTAGTAAATTAGTAGCTTTTGCAACGCTTTTGCGAAAAAGGTGCGTTATAAATGCCATTATTATTATTATAAATTGTGTTTCAAGAAACATGCGTTTATTGTTGTATATACCATCAGAAAATTGTAATGCTGGGCCGCGGGTCGGGTTATAATATACTGATTTTGGTTGCCGAGCACCACAGATACCTAAATTCTAGTTTTACATTCATGACAAAACTACTGCAATTACAAAATACATTCTTAAACTTTGTTGAAAATAACGTAATAAACAACCATAGCGAAAACAACCTAATTCGTTCTGCCGAACTGTTATGGTCACAGACCCTAGGCTGTGACATTGTTTTCGGATTATTGTCTAACGGTGCATGATACATCTTATTCCTTTAATTTACTTTAACATTAACATTAAGGTACATTAACACACCTGTCACAACAAACTAAATATTAATTTACTATAACATTATTAACAATTAGGAATGGCTTCAATTTTTAGTCTTGGACGTTGTCGTCAAATAGCCCTACAGAAGTGGCGACAGACATGCCATGCGAGACTACTGGTAAATTCCATTACGCCGCCCGGCGCTTTCAAAGCTGCTACCAATTACAGCTTTTTAAATATTGATATTAAAACAAATACACTGTCGTATTATAGGGTATAGGTGATACTACGCATTGTATATATAAAGAAACTTGAATGCATATTATAATTACCTTAACAGTCGAACGCGAAATGAATGTATTGAAAAAAAGCTCTCATATCGAATTGACGTTGGTTTATCAGCTGGGTTTGACCGCAACTTTTATAGTATATTATACCAAGGTATGGTGGCTGAAAAAGAATTTATAAATTGTATTAATCTAGCGGCGGCGCATGTCTCGTTATTACACACTCCAAATGAGCATAAATCTTTATAGCCTTTGGTAAATGCTTATAACGAGACCTTCCTTCGTAAAACCATTTCTCCAATTCATATTTATTTTCGCCAGTTTCAGCATACTGTTCGTATGAATAGATTCACAAAATTTTACGCTCACAAACATTAACCCTTTCACGCTGCTGTCAGTGCGCAACAGTATATATTGACAATATAGCTCGAAGCATCCGTAAACATATTAGCACCTTTAAATCTTTAACTTTCGTAATCATTCAGTGACTGCGGCTATATCCCGAGAGAAAATACATGTTCAGCAGTCGTGAAGGATATTAATATTTTTGTAACGCCGTAATTCTAAAAAGAAGTTCGAAAAACGCTTATATCTGGTGCTAAATTAGTGTAAACCGTTTATGGATCAGTTATGACGATTGTTGATTACAACTCTAAATTCGTGCTGACGATAGCGCAGTAAGTCTGTTAGACATTACTAAGTTAATCTATTTCCTTGGTATTGAAATTTAAGAAAGTTGAAAATTGACAAAAGATGATAAAGCAAAAATCCCGATTAAAAGTTGAAACTTTGAGCACTTGGTTACAAGGCGAACGTCTTACTAGTTATTCATTAACACAACTACAAACTTGATTTGCGAATGGTTATCAAGATCAATAACAAGTTGTAAACAAATGGCCTGAATAACTTGAAATGTGCTGTGCCTAAAGTGGTTTGCAATTTTTTTCTCAATTAATCCGATTTGCTTGACAGGATTTTGTCCAAATCCTAAAGAATGTTAAATTCAAAATTGGAACCACTGTAAAAAAACAATAATGCAATATATAAATAGATATAAAATAAATATGCAATATATAATAAATCTCTTTCTAATGATGACATGGCCGAATAGTTTAGGTTTAGAAATGGCCGAACCATTTTGGTTGTGCGGTCGTATAATCAGCGCGAAAAAGGATTCGCTGTTTTAGTTTTGTGCTACATTTCTCACGTTACATTGCTTCTTCCTTTGTTAATGTGTGTTGAAAGCCGTACCAAAAATGATGTTTTACCTCAAACTATCTTATCACATCTGATTTAACACGTAAAATAATGTTGATTTTCAGAACTAGCACAATGTCGAATCGCTCTCCGAAAGTAACTGCTGACTTATGTGCGCAGAGTACGTATATATTGCACCGCTCGGCTCTATGAAAGCAGCGGAAACGGTGTTTAGGAAGACAATAATTAACTAATGTACGCTAAGAATTTATGTATATTTTACATTGGTGTAACTTGTTGAAGTTGTATGCTGCTGTGGCCCATTTTTGTTAGGAAAACGACGGTCATAATAATACAAAAAATTGGTGCGGCAACATGCTTTTCGACTGCAAAGCATGTTATATGTTAGTTTTGTGCACTGTATATTACTGTTGACATACAATTGACTAACTTTATAACGGTGTATCTAGCACATCTTCAGCAAAAACACTATGTGATTCGTTTTCAAAAGTTTTATTTATGACAAATAGAATTAACAATGGTGTGAATGAAGCCAAACATGTTTGCCAAAATTTTGTGCATCAAGACTTTTCTAAAAGTAAAATTTTTAGATGTATACAGTAATTGTTTGTATCGAATTGGGTTAGCAATGTGAAGCTTTGTCCACCACATTAAAAAGCAGGGAAAATTTTGCTTTTGAATTGCACTCTCTTTTATTTTGTAAGGTATCAAGCAACCCAGATTTATACGATGTACTATTGTAATGCAATTAAAATTAATATTGATAATTCCACTGAAACAGCTCATGTTAAGATCCATAATGACGTTAACTCGAGTGTCATGAATGGGCGACAACAGCTCTTGTTTCTCTAGATATCGGCTGCGTTTGACACATGGCATCATGAGTTCTTTCTTCACCAAATCGAGATAATGGCAATCGAGATAATGGCGCCACCGCGAATGGTATTCGGCGGTTGAGCTTTTATCTCTTGGATCGATCGCAATGCGTGCAACTTGGTGTGATGAGACTACCTGCAGTAACAATTTGCAGCCATGTACCAGACACAACATTTTAGTTCCTCTGCTATTCAATGTCTACACTAAGCTAATGTTATGACCAGTAACGGATTCTATGTTCATTGCTAAGCTGATGGCATTCATATATATACAAGGATTTTGATTTCGGGAGCTCAAGCGTCTGTCGAAGGCACTACAAACTTGGTTCGAGCGATATTTCATAAAATTAAATCCTTCTAAAACGAAACTGATATATTTTAGTATGCATCGGTTACAGGCACCATATCTGAACATTGATGGGGCATAATACTGTCGTGTGAACATATCAAAAACTTTGGGAGTCCATATTGACAATAAACTCTGTGAGAAATATCATTTCGCTGACCTTGCTTGCGTTTTGACTTGGAAAATGCATCAAATCGCCAAGCTGTGTCAACTGCTAGATCATGCGACTGATGCAGACGCAGTACGTGCCTTGGTAATGAGCTGGTTAGATTACTATAACTCACTATATATCAGGCTGTCCACAAGACATTAACTGTCTCTTCGCTGCTCATATATCACTCGCACGGCTTCAAGATCACATCACACCCATTTTATGACAGTTACGTTGGCTACCAATCGAAAAACGGTTGATATACAAAATATTAATATTGGTATTCAATGCCGATTCCAATAGAACTCCACGATACTTATCATACCTAATAAACAGATCAAATCTACCGAGACTGGGGGAAACCATAGTCACGCATCACATTTGGGTTGCCGCTTTTGATTGGGCGATTCGACGGCAACGTCCGTGACTAAAAATTAGACCTATCCCCGATGACTATGCATTTCAACCAATAATGAAAAAACGCTGCCTCAGTGTTCGCTTGTAGTGCTTAGATGTATTGCACCGCAAATACTTGATAAGATACAATCTCCATACACACTCAAACAAACACCGAAAACAATGTCATTGCCTGACTGCTGCGACAAAAACATACAAAACATAAATATATGAGAAGAAAATACTTACGTACAATGGTGGATTATTGACAATTACCTAACACAGAAAACAGCAAATATGTTTTTTATAACAGCACAATATATCTGCAGCACGATACAGTCTTCGACATTATATATATGAGTGTCGCTCGCTCCGAGACTCGCAGGGGACCGATGTAACATCTCACTACGCCAGCAAACAAAACGCTAGCTTCAACTTTAGCTGAGTGGAGCTTGCAATGCATTGGATGCACATAAGAGCTTCACGGTCACATGCCGACTGCTTTATCGTTATATCCGCAGTGAATTATTTTCATATGACGTGTCCGCCTGTACAGTGTTTCTGATAAGATTTTAAGGTTGTAGAAGGATCCAGTGTAACGTCGGACCTTAGTTGAGCCATCCAAGATTTGGAAAAAATGAAAAATACAAAGTGTATTCGAACAATTTGTTGAACAAGCATTGGTCGGGTCCAGAGCCCTCCAGTTAGAAATTTCAGGAAGTGCCAGTGTTCATAGTCCTAGCAACGCAGTCTTGATTTGTGCACGTTGTGAGTCATACTATATAGAAAACGCATTTGTGTGTGGTGTCCACGGCACACTTTCTAAAACATAATAGGTAGCTTAGTTAGCTTAAATCAGTTGATACTGTTTCTTACTCACCCTGTGTTGTTATATATACTACAGATATGATTTGTATGTAACAGGGTC
>JASANE010000309.1:0-61248 GCA_030248225.1 Trileptium ribeirensis | reverse complement strand
CTGTTTCGATGAACACTAGCGCATAGCACTTAGCCTCCCCTGTCTATACATTTGTTTACATGATAGTCTTGCCCGTCTTAGTTCGTCCCGCAGATCCCATAGCCATGATTAGACCGACCACCCACACAAGTTAATTAATTAGTCGAAGTCATGATGAACCTCCCTCAGTCGTTGAGTTAACTCACAAATAAACGCGTCACTGGTGTATCGACCTATTTTCTTAGGCAATGAATTGAATGAGTGCCGAGCCACTCGTACACACGCATTGTTGGAGCTTAGAGAACCAAATCACTCGTTCCATGACAAGATTTCTTTTAGGAATCTTATCGAGATTTTATTCGGATATTAATAATCATCTAGATTCCTAAAGGTTGAGCCCAGAATTTAAATTAACCCATAACCGAATTCGCTAATTTAATACTCTGAGAGTGAGATAGCTCACCATAAGAGGAAATTCAATATTTCTCAAGAATTACTCCAGGAATTTGGCTGAAATTTTACCCGGACCTACGTAAGGATCCCCGCTGTTGATATAACTTGTTGAGTTTATAAAGCTGTTGAGTTCTGATTATCGCGGCGGAAGTACAAACCCGACGGCCGTGAAGGGGCTTGCTCACCACAAAAAAGTAAATGTCGGATATTTTAAGATTCTCTCCAGGAATTTTGTCGAAACTTTCACTGTTTATTCGTAGGGAATATATATAACTTTAAAACTTAACAATATCGCGTCGGAATCATAAACCCGACGGCCCGACAGGGTTTGTCCCTACCCAAAATTTCAATTGTTAATAACTCAAAATTCCTCCCCGTTAGGCCTTCCATTTGCGCTATTAAGCCCGGCAATGCCGTGGCCTGTTCAAAAATTATGAAAAACATGGACCCGAGCAGCGCAAAAACCGCTCATGGTCTACACAAATTTCATAGATTTCTTCGCAGTATGCACAGTTTCATAAGTGGTTTAGCTTCACCATATGATTTCCAAGTTTTAGTTTTGGTTAGTTCAGCTTTCTCTTTCTCTGAGTATAGTCATTAGTGAGGCAAAAAAGCCGTCGGAGTCTCGAAACTCCGTCATATGGCCGCTGCAACGAAAATATCAAATTTACCAGAGTTGGTAAATTTGATGACAGCGGCAGCAATTTTTGTGTATAAAAGTTAGCGATATCGCTAAAGGCGATATCGGGTCTATGGGGTCCCGGCCCGACGGACCAATTTTTACCAGAATCGTTGATCTGATCCTAATAAAAAGACAATCTAGGTCGAACCCAGCACCTGTGCAAAGTTTCACGGAGAAAGGCTGGCAAATTATTAAGATATGCGAAATTATACGTTTGCGCCTCCATTTTGATGGATGCGGTCAAGATTCCTTATTCGAGCCGAGCCAATTTAATGGCCTAAGGAATAAACCGAGTTGAATTTAATAGGAAAACGTTATTACCATGGTATTGACCAGCAGATCCGACGTTTACAGGTACGAAGTTCCTTTACTATATTTACTTTACTACTTTCCTTTACTATATAAGTTTCGAAAACCAGGTTCCGGTTCCGGTTGCTAGTTCCGGTTCCGTTAAATTTCAGTTCCCGTTATTCCCTGGTAGGAACCGAGCAAACTTGGAATAGCAAATTTAACAACAAATAGAGCTCTTTTCCAGAGCCATTTGGAGGTCGAAATATCAAAAGTTTATATAGTTTTAGGATAGTGCCGATGACCCACCGGGCATCGCTACTTATAGGCTTATTCTCAAACAACTTTTCATTTAGCTGAATACAAATTTAACTCCTGCCCCTGCCCCAAAGTTGACATAAAATTTGCACGATTGTATCGTATAGACACTTGATTCATAATAATTAATCGGATACACAGGATTTGCTTCTTGCATCATAGATTAGGGACCTGCATGAGTGTGTCCCACGTCCCGTATTCGCCCCATCGAATCGCGGCGATGAAGAGCGATTTACTAAGATAGCGTAAGGATTTATCTTTCCGGATACCGAGTGAGGAGTGCAAATAGCTGAGAAATCAGTTATCCAAACTATACATTTTAATCCGATCAAGTTAGGACTATATAGCCCCAAAGTGATTCACCGCTTCGCCAGTGGCCAATCGCTCGTTCAAGCGTAGCGTTACTCGCTCGGACTAGAGACCAACCAAACATTTATTTCTCAAGATTAAGAAATTAAACATAGGACGCCTCAGGAAATTTACCAAACCTTTGTCAACCAGTCGATAGCCCTTCCACATTGCGTAGTTTGTCATTACGATTCTTTTGTCGAAGCCGAACTATAAAATTTGTATTTAACCTACATGAGAACCCTTTGACGAATATCGAATTAGTTAAACTCACCACATAATTTCCTAGTTCTGTTTGTACGACAGTTTTGAGTGATGAAAATTGAAGGCTTAGGCAACGCCATCGACCCTTCCGTAAGAGTAGGAAGAGACCATTTGGAGTCCTTTAATAGGTTAGATAAATCTACGAAGCAAACGAACCGAATACCCCCCAACAAGTTTATATTACGACGTGGAATACCGAATTACCATTTTAGAGTTTAGTATTTATGATTTCTTTTATTTACCACTTATTGTTTAACCTTTGTTTATCAATGTCTATCAATGTTGACGTATCGTGTACCATAGTCGTTCATTAAGATGATTTAAATCAAAAAACCCAACGTCCTTGTAATTTACGCTTTGAACCCGACATTACCGAATTGCATCATAGATTAGGGACCTGCATGAGTGTGTCCCACGTCCCGTATTCGCCCCATCGAATCGCGGCGATGAAGAGCGATTTACTAAGATAGCGTAAGGATTTATCTTTCCGGATACCGAGTGAGGAGTGCAAATAGCTGAGAAATCAGTTATCCAAACTATACATTTTAATCCGATCAAGTTAGGACTATATAGCCCCAAAGTGATTCACCGCTTCGCCAGTGGCCAATCGCTCGTTCAAGCGTAGCGTTACTCGCTCGGACTAGAGACCAACCAAACATTTATTTCTCAAGATTAAGAAATTAAACATAGGACGCCTCAGGAAATTTACCAAACCTTTGTCAACCAGTCGATAGCCCTTCCACATTGCGTAGTTTGTCATTACGATTCTTTTGTCGAAGCCGAACTATAAAATTTGTATTTAACCTACATGAGAACCCTTTGACGAATATCGAATTAGTTAAACTCACCACATAATTTCCTAGTTCTGTTTGTACGACAGTTTTGAGTGATGAAAATTGAAGGCTTAGGCAACGCCATCGACCCTTCCGTAAGAGTAGGAAGAGACCATTTGGAGTCCTTTAATAGGTTAGATAAATCTACGAAGCAAACGAACCGAATACCCCCCAACAAGTTTATATTACGACGTGGAATACCGAATTACCATTTTAGAGTTTAGTATTTATGATTTCTTTTATTTACCACTTATTGTTTAGCCTTTGTTTATCAATGTCTATCAATGTTGACGTATCGTGTACCATAGTCGTTCATTAAGATGATTTAAATCAAAAAACCCAACGTCCTTGTAATTTACGCTTTGAACCCGACATTACCGAATTTGTCCATAGTTTATTTTGCCGCCTTTAGCTTTACCTGAACCTGTTGTTTTACCGGAGTACCCGAATGGTAATAGTAGTTACTCGAACGGCGTCTCGATAACTCACCGACTATTACATTATGTTTTATAGCGATTTCTCACCCGTTTTTGAGTAAAGTAAGCGCAGCTGTTAGTAGCAAGGCATAGTAGCTCTCGTCGTAGTAGTTTGAACCAAGCTATAAGCGTCCCATTGAAAAGACGATGACTCCGATATGTTCCATTGTTGTCCCTCCGATTTTCCCAAATGGGCGTACTAATCCGTTGACATTGTTTCTGTTGTATTGTTCCCGTACACTATGCTATTGTTCGTATATGATTTTGACTTATCAATAAATACTCAATGAAAACCCAACCGTGTCCCTGTGTTTTACTGACCAATGGTAGCGGTATAAGCACTGAAGGGGTTTGAAATCCATCATCCCTATCGACGACCCACGTTCAGGTTTGACACACGCTCGGAAGAACTTTAGCGTGACTCGCCGACTCCATAATTGTTTTAATTATATCAGTTTGTGTGAGTACGACTCGTGCGACCAATAGGAAAATTTTGTCCGTTACCGCAACTTTCGCTGAACGCCCAAACTAAGAAACCACACGCGATCCGACGTTAAACGTCTAGGGACTTGTCGGACCCTAGTGGGGGCCGCTGGCTAAATAAATAAAATAGCAATCGTTCAGAGAAAGTCGAAAAACAAAATTTTACTCAAAAAACACACTTCCAGGTGGAACAATGATAGGGAATAGTGGTATGGTCTCTTTGGCCTGAGAGCAGGTGACGGAGCCAACCTCTATGGACCTCAAAGGTAGTACCGCTTAGCCTACGTGCGCAACCCGTCCGAAAGATCAGAACACATCCTGTGAAGCGCTCCTGCGGCTTGCTAAGCTCCGTAGTCTCCTAGGACCAACCCGAATCCGAAAATCGAACTCCTCGAGGTTACGAAAGCCGGGTCGTATGGACTTTAGGTTTGTGGACGTGCGTAATGCAGCAGCGTCACGTCTGTGTTACACTTGTTATTCTCCACTCTGCCAGTATAGAATTAGATATTCATCACGAAATATTACGCAACACTAAGTTTAGGTGTGAAGGATAACAATTAAAATGTTTCAAAGTTTTGTATGTAGCTTTTCTATGAGTTTCGATGACACAGCCAGCTTTTTATGCTTTTTTATGATAATGGTGCTATAGAAATTATTATGCCATGCACAATAATCTATAAACGTAGCTAAGCCTAAAGCTTCAAGATAACATTTCAACTACTAAAACTAAGCCCTTACAGAATTTCTTCGGTTTACCTGAGAACCAAACGAAAAATATAACTTATGATTCTTGTTATATATAACGTAAAATTTACTGAACTGCACAAAATAAAATAGTCGTATTGGTAAAAAGCGTCATTCCCGCTGGCTAACATGATTGGTATACTTTGGAACACTATAGTCTCAAATTAAAGCAAAATTAAAGCTCTTGTAAAATGCCTATATCTTTCGAATAATGCAATGGACATACTTGTTATGTACCTAGGGTGTTTTTTTCTGAAAAGCAGCATGAGTGTTGGAAGCGTGCAAGCCAAACAACTATGGCAAATACACTGAAACGGTGCGCTTGCAAGAACTAAAAATGTCCCATATCTTGCTATATTGGGCTGCAATTTGCCCCAAATCCAGTCCTTAGATTTACCGTCCATAATCGGCTAGCCAAATTGCAAAAGGCCTTGGGCCCTGTCATCACAATTTTCCGACTTCGAACTCACATGTGCCAAAAAATCCTTCTGGTGTTTAGTTCATGCAGCGCAGTAAACAGTTTTTGGTAACGACGCATATGGATGAGATAATGATATACCTATAGGCCATAACGGTGCTGGATATCAGCAGCAATCCAGAAAATTTACCACATGCTGCGTTGGGCTATAACGCTGCAACAGCTATCAGAGATTTGGGTCAAACATTGCACAAAATCTGTTTCGAAAACAATGTGACTCGGATGCCCTATCGAGGTATTCCGTTAGCTATCGAAAGCATGTAATAAATATGGAAAATATGAAATATGTAAAAAGTTATTCTTGAGAAACGAAGCCGTATGAAGCATTCCTGCTAGCCGCAGGCAACCACAGGCTGTATCATAATACCGTGAACCTTAACTTGCGAGGAACCGAATTTGCGTAACCGATCGCTGCCACAGGTTTTATTTTAACTTTGTGTACCAGGTCTATTTCGGGCAACGTTATACACAGCAGACAGCAGGATTACACGCGCCATCATACTCATGACTATACACTTCGGGTAACTTGGAACTGAGCCAATGAGCGCAAATGGCACTAAAACAGCACCAAATCGCTGGTTTGAAAATTATTTCATCCGTCATTTCATCTGAGCGGGGAAACTAGTCCACTGTCTCTCCACGCCCTTCGAATAGGCGTATTAACGGAGTCATTTTTCCATTTTTCTGATACTATGGTAGTGTTGCCCAGCGTGATAATTCGTGTTGATAAATTTATTCGGCTATCAGAAAGTTAGATCTTCACCGTAAGATATGGGTTGTGTTCGAGGAATGAAACTGGACGCTTTTCATAGTTTGCAACAAAAATTTCCAAACCATTCTATTAACCGCCTGTGTACGCTTTCAGTTCTGACGCTCACCACAGGCTTGTACCAGACGCACAACGAACAGTTTACTATGAAGTCGTATATTTAG
This sequence comes from Trileptium ribeirensis, assembly GCA_030248225.1. Taxonomy (NCBI): domain Eukaryota; kingdom Metazoa; phylum Nematoda; class Enoplea; order Enoplida; family Thoracostomopsidae; genus Trileptium; species Trileptium ribeirensis. The sequence goes on along the minus strand of JASANE010000309.1, from coordinate 54,969 downwards.
ACTTGTTCCTTCCGACAAATTGCGAACTGATTTGTTGCTATCTATCGCCGCATTGCGATGCAAACTATGTAGCATTTTTAGACGAGCAAGCTTGCGATCCATCATGGCAACCTTCATAAACAGTATAAACGAGACAGATCTGGAGCAACTGGCTACTTTTCTTACTCGTGGCAATAACTGTACTCTGGTAGGTAGTGAGTGAAATCTCACCGGCTAGAGTGGTAGATTTCGACAGCGCCCGTTTCTGATCTTTTGGGATAACACATATAATCCAAGTTTGGCTGGATCGATTCAAACGCGCGTTAAATCATTCAAGAGTTTGAAATCTCTATTTGTGACCTTTAGTTACACGCGAAAACGGATTCCCACTCCTTCTGGGTTCGAGTAGTGTCAAAAAGCTGTTTGTCAAAACATATATATGCTTGACTGTATATAACTAGTGAATCTCGCTTGCGAGCCACAATTCGAGTGGTGAGAACAATCCCCCGAAGTCTGAATGGCCTTCGGGCCATCAGGCATGTTGACCTACGGGTCTGCCGGCATGATACTCGGCCTGGCACATAGATGAAAACCTGGGGAGCAAGTTGGTTGAATCTGCGCAAATGTGGAAAATAGGCAAATACGGAAATAGAGAAAAATTTACCATTTGAAACTATACTACTCCTATGAGCTATATCTGTGTAGATAAATTCCAATTGAATGTGATGAGTCAGTTATGCCCGCCTCTTTTGATACCCAACGTATACAGTGGACAAAACATCATACAACAAGTACAAAAACAATGAACTAACAATTTAATAATTCAATAAAACCCTAAATTGACCGTGAAAAGAACGTTAAAGAATTCAAACCGACACTTGAGAAAAATCTCATTTTTTATACCAAGTATGAAAAATATTTGCCACACAATATTTTTGACACTCGCAATGAGCTTGATGGCCCAAAAAACCCCATATCCGACACAAAAACCAACAATAAACCCACATTTATGTGCATTTTCCACGACTTTTCACCAAAAATTTCGAAAACGTCATTTTTAATCCAAGTATGAACAAGAAGTGTGAAAAATATTTGCCCAACAATATTTTTAACACTTGCAATGAGTTTATCTGCCCAGAAAACCCCATATAAGACACCAAAAGCAACAAAAACACACATTTAGGTGCATTTCCCACGACTTTTCACCAAATATGACATTTGGCGCCAACTATAAGCTTATAGACTCCAGATTAGGAAGTAGTTGAAAAACTTGTTATATCGTTGGAAAGCCCTGGTAAAGCTACATGGAATAGGCCTATTAGTTTGCGTATGCCTCGTTTACTTATTGAGAAAAGTCGCAAAAACTGGAGGGGGTGCCCGAAAAATGGGCCAAAATGACGTTATTTTGCCCTATAACTTTTCCCACGGGAAAAAATTCAAAAATCGGGCTCCGTCTCTACACCTAACTCGACCATTGCGGTTCGAATGAGCTATCTTGCGTCGAAATCCCCCCAACTGTTATCGAGATTCAGGTGCGACAGACGCAAACACACACAGACAGGACCTACTGAACCCCCCTCCAGAACCAAAATTGAAAATTCTCGTTCCACTCGAATTCAATTAATCGGTGTAGATGTTCTTTTGTAAAGCAAAAAATAAAACTACCAGGTTTGTAAAGCAATTAAAGCTCTCTAAAACTACATATAAACCTATTGTACTATCCTTAGGTGCAGGATTATGAAAGCTCCAAATTCTTATTTAAAAGGACACAAAATACTCACTAGTCGGTAGTGGAACTACATTTGTGAGCGGAGCTTGGGCTGTGGCATTACGAATGTACTCAATTTTATGTTCTTGTAACTACATTGCATAGGGCATAGGGCTTTAGCATTGGTAAAAATATTATAATTGAATTCTTCCACCCAAAAAACCTATAATGGTTTGATCGAAACGATTCTATTTCAATAAATAACACAAATATTGCAAAATTCTCTGTTTTAGCTGCATAAGCTTAACTAATTAGCTAATACTAATTAACCACTCAAAATTTTTAGTCCCAAATATCAGGTGCACACTCTGACATGATAGGCTTTAAAACAAAAAAATAGTTTTTTAAAATCGGTTCAGTGGTTATTGTGATCCTTGAAAGACGAACGGACATCGACTTTTTTGCTCCCAGACAGAACATAAAAACGCTTCGCTCGGCTTCGCCGAGCTCCGCTCAAAAATATCAATATTTACTGAACCACTCGAGCTATATGGGTAATATTGGGCTTATTTGCAGAGCAATTCATCTTCTATGTAGCTGCAGCGATGATGCTATAATTAAAGCCATCCATTTCCAATTTTGGGGCAAAAAACGAAATCTAAGTACCTAAATTTGACCAGTATTTCAAGTATCCCGGGGATCCTGCGTCAGGCACCCATAGAAGCTGAACTGGGCGTCAAAGCGGAGGAATGCGGCTAGAAATAAGCTCAAAGTCCACCGCATAACGAGTCTGGATCAAAAAACCGCGTCTAAATACCTTAATTTGACCAAAAGCTGGTATATATATTTCACGTATCCTAGATATCTTAACAGAGTCACAAACAACCATCAGGGCCAAACTGGAAGCTTCAGAGGCGGCATATGACTAAAAGGCTCAAAGGCTGCCAACTATGGAACGACCGAATACCTAATTTCACCGAACACCGAATATTCGGCCGAATACCGAATAGTTGCTCGCACCACCTATGTATGATGAGAAATCTATAAATCTATAACTCATTTAATCCACCACTGTATGTACGTGCACCATGCAACAGGTCGTTTTATGTTGTGTTGCTGAGTCAGCGATAGTTTTTGTTCGATGAATTTTTTTGCTTTATGCTCTCGTTTGCTAGGTTGAAGTTATAATTTTGTTTTTATTGATTTTTTATAACTTCATTATCTGGAGAACGGCGATAATTGGTGCGTGAAGTCATATCGTTAAAAAAAGAACGGCTCAGTGCGTGGTGTTCGGGGGCGCTAGACGTAGGGTTGGGCTTATGTAGGTATGTAAAACGGCATAGCATGATGTCTCACTTCACATTCACGATGTGTCAAAGAAAACGAACAAATCCTGCTGTATTTAGACCACAAAGTATTAATTTCGCAACTATTATGGCAGATAGTGCACGGCGGATGAAGAACATAACTGTGGTGATCAGAACATTCGATCCGGCTGCGAACTGAATTGATGAGTCTCAAACGCATCTTGTCTTACCAAAGTTGCAACACGTTGGACGTATTTAGCGGTTTGCAGCATAATTATCAGGACTCTGGCCGTAAAATATCTGGATGGGAGATTTTGACTCTATTTTTCAACTAACAGCGGCCAGTCAACTATTCGGTATTCGACGGAATACCTACTATTCGGCCGAATACCGAATATTCGGTCGTTCCCTACTGCCAACTAGCAAGTTTGAACCAAAAAAGCGTTTAAATACCTAACTGACCAAATTTTGGTAATTCCATGTATCCAGGGGATCTAGATGCGGTACTAGATAGCTATCGTCGCCCAACTTGACGCCAGAAAAGCAGTAGGTATACGGCTGAACAGTAGCTCAAAGACTGAGAACTAGCAAGTTTGTGTCTGACCTAAAAACCAGGGAATAATCGGAACCGGAACCAGCAAACGGAACCGTCCATTTAAACCGGATCCGGAACCTGGTCTTCGAAATTTATATAAAGTAAAACAGATGATGGAAGAAATGAAGGTATAGTGGATTTAAAATGCATTAAAAATAACTTTTACATTAAACTTAATGTATTGCGATGGTATTATTGCCTTTCTGAAACTTTGAAGAGACTGAGGAAGCTAATAATTTTTATTTATCGATCAAATATGTCGGTTTTTGGACATTCAGAGCAAAAAATGTCGTCCACTATACACCATTGCGTATACTGCGTCAAATCGAATGTGCTTACAAAGCTCGGAGCGTAGAATACACACTTTCGCTCTGTCTCCAGTCGCCTCCCTTTAGTACACATACGTTTGTTGCATGTTCTTCTGTAGGAAACTTAAAATTATTGGTTTATATATATGATTCTAAGAGAAAATAATAGATAGAAGGTAATTTTCTGATCAGTAGTCAGAGACACTGTTTAGGCTAGCGTTGGACAAACAGTGCCCGTTAGTTAGATCATAATGATGACAACTTTCTAATCAGAATGCTATAAATGAGACACACTGTGATGCTGCTCGCACAGTTTCAATAAATACAGTTCATTGCCAAGAAAGCAGTTTCTAGCTAGCTGCGTTGCAGATAACGTTAGTTTAATTTAGACTGATTTGCCAAGTTTACAAGCGCAATGGCGGGTGCTTGAGGCAATCTATGTTAGCCAAACATACCCTAAGTACTTCTGCGTAAGCCATACTCTGTTACCGAGTTGGGCCGGTTTAATTCAAACGTATCCCACAGCCTTCTGGATGTGTAAAATAGCTGCTACAAGCATCGACCTGGCTTTGATTTAACAAACTCCTGCAGGTTATTATGAAAAATTCCTGCTCAAATTATGTGCCCTACTTACGTTTCACACGGCAAATTGGTTAGTTAATCTTTTCTTTTGCTTGGTTGTATTGGAGCTTGATTATTGTATAATATATATTACATATGTTTGGGTTACAGGATGAAGCAAAAAACGTGGAAAATTTCAAACAAAATTTTTAAACCGGAATTCTGGTTCCGGTATGGTTTTTGTCCTTTGCCGGAACCGCAACCGGAACACGATTTTCGCCGGAACCGGAATTCCTGTTACTCCCTGGCTCAGAGAGACAAACAGCTATTGTAAAAACCACGTCGCTTTTGTGAAGCTAACGAAAACTGTTATTTTGTTTTGTTTGGATGGTCGTAGGGGTTGGTCGTGAATATTTTATGTCGGCTACCAGATATTAAAGGGGGACGGGATTAGTCACCGAAGATGTTGGCGCTCGAGGTGTGGCCAGTAGTATGCCGGCGGGAACTAGTGATCTCGCTTTTTCTTAGCGCGTGGCTATTCTTTTATTAGAGATACAATTCGGCTAAGCGTAGCGACGTGCCTAGCTCGATTAACTCTGGTTTTTACACAGGTGAACACCAAAGCTGCAAATAAAATGTTTATTACAAATTAGTAAAGCATTAACCAGGCACAGATCATTAGTACCACTGATAATTTGAGCCACTAATTTAGACCAATAAGTCTATTTTTCTACACACCTCGATGCCTGTGATAGTTTTAGCCAACACTTTCCGACTACACCACAATTTTTGCTGAATCTTTTAGTATCTCAAACTTCGTTGTCAATTCGCTTATTTGAGCGCAGAGTTATTCTAGTTAATTATCTGATAGTTTCAGGTTAAGTTATGCACTGTTATTACTTTTCCTCGTGTGAGGTTGGTACAGCCACGTCAGTACGGCTCATAGCTTGCACGAGTATTTGGGTACCTTAACCTCGGCCTTAGATTTACTCTAACACAATAAGTATAGCCAACATTATCCGAACGGCTTTCTGATCGATTCTATTACGCTATTAAAGCTCTTTTGAGTTGGTATGTTGGTCTCAGGACGGCTAACCACGTACGTTTATTTAATTACCTGAGCCTAGTGCCATAGAATTACGCTAATTACATGCCGGTTAAATTAATGTGCCTGTCTCCGAACGGCGAACGAACGATGCTATATTTAGTTAGTAGCGGTCGACTATTCTCCAGTTTCCCTATAGTTCTCCGTTCCACGGGCAGTCTAGCACGAACCAGCGTTCAATTGAGAATTGTTCTAATATTTTGGTAACCCACGACACGAACTCGCCCCAGGTATACTCACGTAACTACCTCCCACCTAAACTCCACGAGGTTTACGCAGTACTCACGGTTATTTACTTTGAGAGCCGCTACGGCCTGACCGTTATGATTAAAGTTAGCGCTCCTAATACTTTTAAACCACTACAGGTTCCTTATTCTTTTTACAATGAATGATAGTATTATTAAATTAAATTCAGTTGGTTAGTTGTGCAGCACTGAACCAAAAAAATTTTTGTTCCTGGGTTTGGGGGAACCAGGGGTCTCAATTTTAAATTGGAAACAACCAATATTCCACGACTTGACGCCCGGAGGTTTTTCTTTTCCCGTCTCATTGTCCGTCTGTGGAATTCGCTCCCTGCAGATGTGGTCAATGCCACTTCATTGACATCGTTCAAGACTAAGCTCCATGCATCAAATGTTATAAATACTTAATAATTTAGTCTGTTTCAACTCTCTATACCGCCTCGCTCCAAGGCGAGGCTTGCTACCCTGTCACATGGTATATTGATGAAATGGATATCGAGGACAACTGCTATAAAGCTCTCCCGTACCATGTGGAGGGAAGAATGGTACGTAATGTTGAGATTGTTTAATCGGAAACCAGAAATTTTAAAGTCCAATTATGCGTAATTCTTTACGCTTATAGTTTTGCTTTAAGCCAGAAATGAGCCATAAAATTGTCATAACCTTGAACCATTCGCCAATTTAAATATACAGTCTTAGCTAGTTAATTTTTATAGCAAAACAGACTATACCCAGTTTCTTATCGCGAATTCTTTTAAATCAATAATAATGAACCAAAACGCACAAGTAGGTAACTCTAAACGTAAATTCTTTTACGCCATCGTTCCTCACACTGCTAATAGGAAGCTGCTAATCTCTCCAAAAGCAGGAACAGAACTAAAATTTAACAACAAAACTCAGCTAACTATATGTTAGCTAAAATAAGAAACGATGGAAGAATATACAAATTATATATATACATAATCTTTCAACAAAACAGGACCTAAACAAAATCCAAGGACGTAGAAGGGAGGTATATAAGTGATTTAGTGAAAAACCCGGGTTTTAAGGAATTTTAAGGGATTTGGGACGGGTTTGGACCAAGATTCCCCCTTGTAGCCTATTGGACCTATAACAAAAACATTGTATTTGTTATTTTAGGTTGTTTTGTTGGGGTTAGGGGTTGTAGGTATCTTTATTATGACGGCTATCGGAGATTAAAATGGGAAGGGATTCTTCACCTGAAGATGTGGTGATCGAGGTGTGGCCAGTAGTATGCCGGCGGAAATAATGATCGTGTTCGTCTATTCTTGGCACACGTCTATCCTGTCTTTAGATGCCTCGATTCAATTAGCGCTACGGTGTGTCTAAATCGATTTGCTCTGATGATAATTCCAACAAGACGTCAGCAAAGACAGCATTATAACATTTATTCAAAATTAGTACAATATTTCGACTACCGACTTAAGGCACTTGGCTAATTTTTAAAGATGATACGCGCCACTATGTGTACCATCGTGTGGTTTTCAATGTTTTTAGCCACTCGCTTTGAAATTGCGCCGTAAGATTTATGCTTTAGATCAGTAATAATTGAGCCTTGTTTTCCCTATTTGTCTAACTCAAAGTTTGAGCGCACTACTATTCTAATTACGTGTGTGTATATATGTGTCTATATTATGAATTAGGTTAACGCCTGAGTAATATTTGATCCTCTTGTGATGTTTGTACGTGCCCTCCGGACGGCTAGACCCGTACGTTTATTTGAATACCTTAACCTAGTCCTTAGATTTACGCTAACAGTTTCCTTATAGCCAACAGTATCCGGACGGCTTACTGAAGGATGTTGATACTCTATTACTCTTCCCCTGTGGGTTTGAACAACATCTTTCGGACGGCTATGCCCGTACGTTTATTTAATTACCTTATCCTAGGATCGTAGAATTACGCTAATTACTTGCCGTTATATTAATGTTCCCGCTTCCGGACGGCTAGCGAACCCGCTATAACTAATTAGTAGTGACGACTACTCTCTAGTTCCCCATAATTCTCTTCAGTCAGTTGGTCGGACCAACTTTCCGCGTCGAACTGTCCCCAATTAATTACTTTGGTGTCCCCCCCACGAACTCGCCCTTGGTATACTCACGTACTTTCTTCCCGATTAGCTCCACGGGGTACTTTTCAGCTACCGGTTACACACTTTGGAACTCTAAGGAGGGCCGTTATAGTTTTAGTAAAACGCTCGTGCTCGGCTCAATTTTATTAAGAAATAGTAATATGATTAATATAATTTACTATACCAATAAATACCTATTTGTGTAGTTACTCTGTTATCCAACGTTAATTTTCGCAAGACAAGGCAACCTAACAAACTCGAGCAATAAATCCTTAACACCTTTCCTTAATTCCAACCATCTGTGAGATTCGCGCGTCCAGCTTGTAAACCATGGATAAAAATTGCAAATCAATAAGCCACCAATTAAATCAATAACTGTTATTTTTTGTGGTTTTCTTGGGGGTAGGGGTTGGAAGAGGATTTTTCTTTTGTCGGCTATCGGTTTAATCGGATTCGTCACCGAAAGATTGTGTGGTTCGAGGTGTGGCCAGTAGTATGCCGGTGGGACGCTTGATATGGCGTGCGTCTTTCTTTTTCGTGAGCGATACTCGTGCCTTATATTTTGCGATGCGGCGTGATCCTTGCTCGGCTCTACGTTCTCGCGTTTAGTGGGTCAGCGGACACGGATATAAAACGTTTATTACGAATGATAAAATATTAAGTACTGCTACACTGTCTATCGCTTTTGGCACTGATTTTGATACCCGTATCCGAACACGTATTCTCTTCGGTGCTCAGTTCAAAAAGCCTAGGTACCGTCCTTTCGTACCGTATTTTTTGCTCACGCAGACTTCACGCTACTTTTTCTAGACCGTTACTTAAGTGCTCGTTACCAAAATGACAGTACTTTCCTTTAGTACTGAATTGCTTTCAGCTCACGCTGGTACGCCACGGATTTTCTTGCACAGCCTGACTCTTTTATTGCACAGTCTGACACTCAGTTTGCAGTCTGACGTTTCACATCCGTTGTGCACTTTGGCCACTACTTTTCGGTACTCTCGATAATCCCTACCTGATACTTTAGTTCTTAGGTTAAGTTAAAACTACCGAGTATACGACTAGTCCTTATCCCTAAATTATCAACGCTATTGTTTAAGGGTTACACTTGGCTAGGGTTTAACTTTAGCTGTTACTTTACTAACGTTATGGTTTTAACACAACACACTCCCGGACGAAAAGTGCACCATGCGATTATCTAGTTACGTCAACCTAAGCCTTAGAATTACGCTAGTAATGCCAGTTATATTAAACAGACCGACCACGGACGGAAGCCAGACCACGTTACTAATACTGTACAGAAGCGGTCGACTTCTATGCAGTTGAAGTTTGCTCAGCGTATGCCCCCGGACGGATGACAATGCTGGTATTTAGGTAAGGCGCTCAAACTTTAGTCGTCCGAACCAGTCCCCTTACTCACCCGGTCTGCTCAAGAATAATGCTCACACGCCGACGACCTCGGACGGAAGCCAGACCACGCAGTCACACTACTAATACTTTCGAGCCCCACCTGCACTCTCGCCCTTATTACCACTAACTCAACGCAAAGAGGGCCGAAATTTTTAAAGTATTACTAAACCTAGTACGATACTGTTAACTACCGCTCCTACTATAATTACGGCCACTTCTTCTATTTTATAAGGGAAAATATTATTAAATAAAATAAGAGCAGCTTAAATACTTATTTGTGCAGCTCTTCCAATTACCGAACACTTACCCAGCACTTACAACTACCGAGCAAAACCTTCCGGTACTTCGCTAATTCCTATAGATTTAGTTGATAGTTCGCTTCACTACGCTATCTTTAAAAAAATTGTCCAATTGCCACGTCTTCAAAGCGCTCCAGATGTGATGAAACAATAGACCATATGCAGTGCCTTGAGAGACCCGAGTATAGGCGTCTCTAAAATTTCACTAGCTAATCCACTGGGCTAAGGTCCGAGTATAGGCACGTTTCCAGTAGGATAGCCAAACCAAGTAATAACCCGCAATTCTTTTTACGTCCTTCAGCTTTAGTTGAAATAATATCAGAAATATTTTTAAGATAAAACCAAAATCCTCCAGAAAACTCAATCTCTACAATAAAACTGACGTAATTACATTCAGATATACTAATTAAATGTAATTGGAGTAATCGTACATATATTTAATATTGTATACACAAATTGTATCGTCGTATTCTCAGTGTATCGCCGTATTGTCGTCGCAGCTCCCAAACGTCTAAATGTCTGTCCTCGACAAAAGTAATACATCTGCCAGCCGCAGCACCCGCTCTTCTGAATCAGCTGCTACTCAACCTCTTGTCCGCTCCAGCCCATCGTGACAACGCACCATCAACTCCGAGTTTGGCGACACCGTTGTATCGTGCAGCTGTTGCAAAAGTTTATCATCTGAAATGCTCCGATCTGACACAAACGATGCATCGGGACATGTCGAAAGCTAAAAGGTCAGTGTTTTGGTTTTGCGAATTTTGCCGTGAAGTCGGTGGCAACCTGATCCTGAGCGTGACGAATCTCAACAATAAAGTTGAATCCCTCGACGCCAGAGTGACGGCGTGGAGGAAGCCACACCGGCACCGGCGGGAGAAGATCCCGACACCCTAGTGAAGTCGGCCGTGTCGGAGATGCATGAAATTCAGCGATGCAGTAGCAACCTAATTCTGTTTGGCCTGCGTCCCGACCACACCAAGCCGGATCACGACAAGGAAAAAGGTGGCTAAACTGTTTAATGCTATTGGGGCACCATATGATGTCTCCGTATTGTCGCTGTTTCGGTTCGGGAAAGCCAATGCTGGTAAAATCAAACCTCTCAAAATTGTTCTCGGAGTTCCAGCCCATCGCAATTTAATTTTGAGAAAAAGTAAAGATATCAAATCGACATGTTTTAAAGGTTGTTATTTGAAACCTGACCTCACCCCCTTGAAACAAAAGGATAATGATAAATTGGTTAAAGCGGATAAAGCGGCGTATAAATCTTGGAGAGCGGGTAAGGTTGCGCCGGGCAAAATCATCGAAGACACCGACCACATCGCGGACTCCGGTGACGCCGAGATATTCCATCCTGCCCGTGGAGCGAGGACACACTCGGAGGACGACAGAGTTTAAGTAAATCGGGTACGCTTGTACGGTATGACTCTGTTATTAATTCATATTTTAAAAATAACATGTCAACTAATGTTTTATCTGTTAATTCTAATGTTTCAAGTATTCCGCCTTGTGACCAAGTCAAAAATATAACAAATCATGTAGCGGTGCCAGGTACATTACACAGTGACAGTTATTTGTTTCCGATTTGTAACGTACACCATTTGTTCAAACAGTTTTACGGTTGTTCAGAAAAGCTCTGTTATAATGCTAACGTTAGTCCTCTTGTACAGTCTAATCTGATCACATCACACACTCAGGGTGTTCTTTTGTAACTGCCGTAGTGTTATGAATAAACTACATTTATTACAATTAATGCTGCACGCTCAACGGTATCCGGACATCGTGCTTTTGTGCGAGACCTGGGCAACACCAAATATTTTGGACAACGAACTCAGCCTCAAAAATTACATAACTTTTCCCTCAAATCGTTCCGTAAAACGTGGGGGTGGGGTCATCATTTATGTAGCAAAATATTTAAACCCGGTTACAGTCTCAATAGACACCTCCACTTACGAGGACATCGTTTCGTGCTCCATTCCCCTTGCTGACAACAAGACCACTCTTATAGGCTGTGCTTATCGTGCCGATTCTAACTCCATCGACCAAAATAACGCGTTGTACCACATACAGACCTACCGATGACAATGAAAATAAATATAGGACATTCTGCAAAAAATATAGGACAAACATAACACATATATAGTAATGAATACCAACCTTGAGGTTCACGTTTAGTCACTTCCGCTTCAAAATATCGATTTCTTCCTTGTTGAGCTCACTGATTTTTCAGACTTCAGTTTTTAAGACTCTTCAGTTTGTCAGTTTCCATTGCAACCATGGCGCTTGCATCACCCACAATGTCGACCCGCACCTTCTTCTCCACGCATGCAGTACTAAGCGCCTTAGTTGCTTCGCTGAGAATATCCTCGGCAGTACGCATTTCAACCTCGTGGAAGCGCTTTAGTTTCCTGACGTCTTTGACTCGTTCTTGACTAAGACTAGCCTGGCTTGTGACTTCGACGACCTTATTCTGTTCAGCATGCTTTTTGCGACTCTCCTCCTGACTCTTTCGATACATAGCTGCAGCGCTGCGATAGTCATTAATTAAAGACTTGGTGACCTTAACACAGTGTACATTAGACACGCCGTATACGCAGCAGACAAACGACTTGATCATTCTCTCCGCTATGAGAGTATCTTCGCCCAAAGAGCTTCGTTTTTGCGATAGAATGTCATTGTTAATTGAAAACCCACGTTCAACAGGTGCTTGGCCATGTGGAAGACTCAAAGCTGTTTTAACTACAGTTCCAAGGTTAGCGTATAGAGGACTACCGTCATTTGATAGTTTAGACAACGAGGCTGACCAGTACTCATCGACACGACTACCACTGACATCACCATTAAAATTAGCGACGAAGACACGCCATTCGTCAATGGCTGCATCGACCTTCGCTAGCGGTAAAACATTCGGCGAGGCGTCGTGTAGCGCCATGCATATGCGGCTCACCGAGCGCTCATCTACACCAGTGATTTGTGCAGGGTTCAGAAAAGACAAGTCCTTTAGAACACTGTTTGACATTGGCAACGTGCACTTAAGCTTAGCAACAAGCGCCACTGCCGCATTTCGCAAATTCAACCGAACAATTTTTTGCTTGTTATCGTCCAGTTTCGTCACCAATCGGGTGGCGTCTGCACCGATATCAACCTGCGAGTAAGTTTTCAGATTTTCCGAGTTTGCAAGATCAATGTCATTGTGGTCTGACAAACAGCTGTCAAGATGTTCTGATTTAACAACATACCGTGCGTATTGCAAAAATAAATCTCGGGATTTCTCTGAGAGCAAATGAACCACTGGCTCTCCCTTTTGAAATACATCCAAAAATATTTCCGCGGGTTTCGCTATAAAATCGATGAAGTCAAGGTAGATAGGCGCGGTTTCGTCAACAAGAAATCGTTTAATGGATTTGTATCGATCAGTACCTGCAATTGCCGCAAAATCTGTCCGTTTTGGAAGGCTTGTGAGGAACTATTGTCGCAGATTAACCCACTGACGCTGCAGTCGACGAGAAGCAGGTGCCAATGACAACCATCTGCTAGCCACGTACTTTGTCACAAACTCGGTCGTCACACTAGTTACTTCCTCGCTTTCAGCGAACTCTGCCCGCCTTACAGCAGAATACTTGAAGAAAAAATGTAACATATAGAGAGCATCTGGAATATTTAGATCCAACTTGGCGACAGCACGCGAAAATGCATTATGTACACTATGAAGATTACACGTACCGATGTCCAAAATACACGAACCCTGCTCTTTTGACGCATTATTGAGCAACTGGAAGGCTTTTTTGTTAACGTTGGGGCCATCCATGCCGATCGCCACGACTTTGCTGAGCGACAAACCGTTCGTGTCAAGAAAGTTTAGCAATTGTTTTGAAACAATGTCACTTGTAGCGCTAGAAAGGAACACTGAAGCCATGTACGCGGTCCGGATACCGCCCCCCTTTTCAGACCACCATGAAAGGGGAATATCCATTTGCTTTTTAACCTGACTCGTCGTCGTTTCATTAAACATCAGAGATACACCAGTATTACAATGCAAAATTTCCTGCCAAAGCAAACGACGGAAGTGGGGAGCGATGCCATACACAATGCTGTAATACAGCTTATTACGATGTAGACCGAAGTCCGCTGCGATTTTTGAATCGGAAAACATAGCTTTGAACAAGTCAGATAACGGATCGACTGAAATATGAGAATAGTTATTGATACAATGTTGGATGCACCACAAAATTTCTGCTTTGGCTAGTTTATCTTCCTTATCTAGCTTATCTTGAGACAAAACAGGATTCGGGGTGTCTGGCTTAGACACTGTAACAGTACCACACTGTCCGGAAACCGTCAGTTTGGCTTGGTTCCGCGCACCATGAAATTCTCTTACTGCTGACCGGTGTTTCATTCCCGAGGCATGCTGCCTGACCTGGGGAAAACCTTGGTTGCCGATGTTGAATGACTTGTCACATAACTTGCAATAGGCAAACTGGATACCTATTGAAGATTTCGTTAACCAGGACGAGTTAGGCAAATCGCCAATCGACTGGCTTTCCCAAACAGCTTTATATATGGTTTGACGAGGCATAATAGGACTGATAGTGCACGAATAAAAATTTGAAACAAAAAACTTAATCTTCTTGTTTCAAACACTTTTTGTTTTCTTAAAATACTCAAAATTAAAACAAAAAATGATATTAAAACTACTAATACTATACTGAAACAAAATATACACAGCAAAATATACAGAATATACCCTCTGCGCTAATAGTTAACATATCGAATAAGTATTTCAATGCAAATCGGAAAACGCTAAACAGTAAGACTATAAGTGCAAAAGGAATACGGCAGTGTATATTTTGTTTCAGTTCTATTTGCTCAATAGCCCTGAGTTAATTCGCAAATAAATAAAAATATAGTATTAGTAATATAGCGTTGGCGACAGAATTCAGTGGCACAGGAAGAATGAAGAAAGAATGAACGAATAGTATCAAGTTGTTCAAACATATTGTTTCGATTTTGACTCGACTTTTTCGACAAATCTGAAATAAATATAGGAAATATAGGACAAACCCCAAAAATATAGGACAATATAGGACAAATTCGAAAAATATAGGAAATATAGGACAATCGGCAGCTATGCCCATAGTCAGCAACATCACAAACAAAGGTTATGACTCAGTAGTTCTTGTGGGTGATTTTAATATGAAGGATATCGACTGGCGAGAAAACCGCTGGCCGGCCTCGTGTGATGATTTCATGTATGCACTGCACTCAGCGGGCCTCCAACAGTTAGTTAACGAACTCACTCGCGAACAAAATACCTAGGATCTAATCCTAACTGATGATCGGTTAATAGACAACGTTATAGTCGGTGCTGGCCCCGGCAAAAGTGACCATTTCGCAATAACTTTTACGATAATTTGCGACATCGTCAAATGTGGGCAACAACCAAAACAGCGACGTGACTATAAAGCGACAAATTGGCGGAAGGTCAATGATGCGTTGACATCTTCGTTGCAGCATATTGCATGGGACGGAGCAACTGCCGCGTTGGACTACATACAGACGGCAATATAGCACATCATACATACCAAAATACCATTGGTAATAAATCGACACCACCGCAAAGGCCCTCCCTGGACTGACACTGGTGTCCGTCGGGCGCTGTCGCCGGCTATAGCGCTACGTCGGTATCAACGTAATAGCAAGTACAATAACCATATGCGATATCGGGCTTCGTGCGAACTTATTCAAACGGAATCTGTACACGCTCGTCGATCCTTTGAATACAAAATTGCACAAAACATAAAGTCTGACTCAGAGTCGTTTTAAGCATATGCTCGGAATAGCCAGCACAATAACGGCACTCCGATAGTCGGCCCGCTCAGGTTGACTGACGGCAGCTACACATCGTGTTACGACCAAGTCGCGCAGACGCTCAACGAGTTCTTTGCATCGGTGTATCAAGTAAAGCCCTCGGTCGTTGCCGTGACACAGCCAGTTATTGAAGCCCGCCTCACTACTGTACAATTCACAGTCGACGCGGTCAGTAAAGGTATTTGTGCCGTGAAGCAACATTCTGCACCAGGTCCGGATGCCATCACAAACGGGTTTCTCCAGGCATGTGATATGACTCTCTCGCCGTACTTGGAAAGTCTGTTTACTACATGTTTGGCTACATCCACGACCCCAACGAGCTGGCTGAGGGCCCACGTTGCAGCTATATACAAAGGTAAAGGGTCACGATTTGAGGTTCGTAACTACAGGCCGATAAGTCTAACTTCATCAGTTAGTAAAATAATGGAAAAAAATTGGTAGCAACAGCCCTACTGAAACACGCTCGCGCAAATAATATTTTTAATCCATCACAGTTCGGCTTTTTGCGTAAACACGGAACTTCAGCTGGTTGATTTTTGGACTTGGTTACTGAGTCAATAAACGGCGGAGATGGTGTCGACGTCATCTATCTTGACCTTAGTAAAGCTTTCGATCATGTGCCCCACAATAGTCTACTGTGCAAGCTAGCCATGTATGGTGTGGACGACCCACTGCTAGGCTGGATTCGCTCATTTCTCTCGGGTCGGGAGCCAGGGTAGCTGGTCTACTGTCAGCAGTGGCGTCCCTCAGGGGTCGGTTCTGTTCCTTTATTATATCAACGATATTGACGGCTACGTTGCTGGAAATCTTTACAAATTCGCCGACGATACGAAAATGTGTCGCCGTATCCACAACTGCAATTTCGAAATCGGTATTGACGATATGATAACCGACCTCGCCGGCATCGATAAATGGTCCAACGACTCGCTCAGGACATTTAACGCTGACAAATGTAAATATCTTCACTTCGGCCGGTCAAACCCTGGGCATCAATACGAGTTAAACGGCATCAACATCCCCAGCGCAACCAGCCAACATGACCTCGGCATCTGGGTCTCCGACGATCTCAAGCACTCGCGCCACTGTGCTGAAGTCGTTCTCAAATGCAACCAAATGATCCAGGTCTTAAGGCGCTATTTTGCTTACCCATCCCACGCTATCTTTCTACCGATCTACAAAGCGCTCATACGGCCTCGACTTGAGTATGCATCTACGAGCTGGTGTCCTCACTACAAGCGGGACATCAAGCTATTCAAGGATGTCCAACGTCGAGCGACGAAGCTTGTCCGCGATATCACCCATTTGTCATACGAAGGTCGTCTTCGTTACCTGCAACTACAGATCCTGGAGACACGACGCACGCGAGTGGACATGATCATGCTATATCGTATGGCAAACGGGTTGGTCTACACTACACTATGTCTCGTTTTTTCGATGTCAATGCCGATGACAGCCTCCGTGGACACTGCTACAAGCTTCGGGCTCGTTTCACCCCTAAGCTAAACTGTGCTAGATATACGTTTGCGTATCGGACTGTTGAGACCTGGAACCGGCTCCTCGGGGAGGAGGTAATGGCACCGACACTAAAGTCGTTTAAAACGAAGTTGCACACGCCTCGCACGGTGCCGGAGCTATGATACCGTTGCTGCTGCGCTGCGTTATCATTGCAGATACGAATACTCCACTTGGCCATTATGCTCAGCCGATTCACTTCGGCTAGCCGTTGTCGCGCAAGTCTCTACGCCATACTCTCTCGTCAAACACATGACAATGGCAGTTCAGGTGCGGAATTACACTAGCCATACTAGCTAGGTAATTTCAAACCAAAAGCGTTAAAACTAAACGCGATGTATACTAAGGGCAACAATAACTTGGTCCCGTTTCCTCTGCCGAACTGCACTTCCTTTCAACTTCACAATCATTACTGATTACAATCCCAAAACAAATCTCAATATTAGGTAGCTAAAACAACGAAAAAGTAGAAAATATGCAAATTAGGCTAAGCTAAAAATTTAAAATTTTAAGAAATAAAATCTCCAAGTAAGCTTTAGGGGCCGTTAAATAAACAAAAATATGAGAATTTTAAGGGTATTGGATTCCCCTAGCCTATAGCAACCCCGACAATAACCGATAGTGAAATTCAAGAAAACCGTTTTAAAATTCATATACTACTCCGAACCACTAGCTAGGTGATCATACAACAAAAATAAACAAAACAATAATTAATAACCAATTCGCCCATGATATTGCAAAACGTAGTAATTTTCCGCCAAAACAAGTTCCCTCGTGTTAAATAGAATTTAAAAGTTCGTGTCCGCTGCTGATGTCACCAGACTCAGTCGAAACTGCTTCCCAACTAACTGAATTAAACAAAAACGAAGCTAACACATGTTAGTTAATTTAAACAATTAATGCTAATTATAATATATAATAATAATAAGTTCCCACCAACCACCCGTCAGCAGACCAAGGCGTTACATTAAGCTTATATGCCTAACCCGTGAAAGTTAACTGAAACCATAGAAACATGTATATATACATATATATACATACACATATACACACATACATATACACACATGAGCATAGGTATATACTGACATGTATTTAGAATCTGAAAGCTCTTAAACTCCTTATTATAACGCCTTAACCCGCCAAGTTTTTAGATCTATTTTACAGCCGCAAGGTGTACCTGAATAACCCTCCGTCCGCTCGATAACACGGCCGCCCACCCCCATCCTGCTCGTACGGCCGAAGTTATATCCAGGCACCCATATTTAACCCAATATAAAATATCAAATAAACGATAGATACATGCGTCATAAAGGGTACAAAAAATACATTAATGATAAAATCAAACAAGACGTCTAATAAAGAAGGACATAAACATGGGTGGACGGTAGAGGATGAATAGAGGGTGAGAACCCCACTTACATACACCCTAAATCTAAGTAAGATTACGGGAAAACTTTAGCAGACTCAAAATTTATTTGTTTAAGTCTGCGTTTAAATAATGCAATTGATTGTGCTGTGACAACAGGCTCACCAGTAGTAAGAAAACCTATAAGAAATTCCAAAATCTCACAGTTCGAATGGCAAAACCTTGCCTAAAAACTGTTAAATGATACCTTGGTACATACAATTTTAACGAATGGCCTCGAGTTGAACGATTAGTCGAAAATTCAAAAAAGTGAGATCTGTTCAAAACGGATTCATTGTGAATAATGCGGTATACCAGGACAAGATCTGAGTGTACGTCTCAATTCGAGCGGTTCTAAATTTAAAATTTTTAATCTGTCACAGTAACTTGTTCGCTCCAGTCCTAACCGAGCAAACAACCTACGAGTAAAATAACGCTGTACACTTTCTATTTTATCTATGTCAAGTAAAAGAACGGGGGACCAAACTGGAGAATTATATTCTAAAACAGAACGAACATATGAGCAATAAGCAGTGATTACTTGTGACACCTTCTGAAACATCTGAACAGTGTATTTATTATACTAGAGCTTTCAAACAAATACTAGCAACGTGTGCTGACGACTTCAGGTCTGACGACAAAATCACACCTAAATCCGTCACTGTGGCGACATTTTCCAATATTTGATCGTCTATAACAATATCAACAGAATCAGCATTGTGGAATTTACCAACCGTAAAAACATAACACTTTTGAATGGAAGTGGTAATTGCCAAGTGTCTGCCCAAACTTTAACATTATTAGCATTTGACTGTAGCACAGCATGATCTTGCTCATTTATTATACACTTGCACAATTTAACACATCAGCGTGAAGTTTACAACTAACATCAAACAAAACATTTGACAAATCATTAATATATATAAGAAATAATAATGGTCCTAGGACGGACCCTTGTGGAACACCAGAACGAATATCACATAATTCGCTAAACGAATTTTCAATTTTCACTCTTTGGTGCCTACTAGTCAAAAAATCGGACATCCACGCATATAAACAGCCATGAATACCATAATGTCTCAGTTTGAATAAATGTTTTTCGTGGGAAACTGAATCAAAGGCCTTAGAAAAATCAAAATATACAATATTCATAGCATAACCATTGTCCACATATCGTGCTGCATCATTAAAGGTCTCTAGAAGCTGTGTTAACGTAGATCTTGTTTTAATGAACCCATGCTGGGTGCTGCAAATAGCATTATTTAAGCACAAAAACTGAGAAAGTTTTTCTTAATGACCTTTACCATAACTCTGCAAGCAACGTTTGTAAGTGTAATTGGTCTGTAATTACTAGCAATAGTGAGGTCTCCTTTTTTAAATAGCGGTTTGATATCTGCAATTTTCCAGGCTTGTGGAAGTTTTCCTGATGGAAATGACATCTTAAATATAATACTAAGAGGAAAACACAATTCCACCTGCAGTTTCTTGTAAAAATAAGTAGGGAGACCATCTGGCGTATAATTACATGTATTTTTAAGACTACGTAGTGCATGTAATATATCACACAAACTGGAAATCAATATAAGAAATAGTATTAGACGCAAAATGAGAAAATACGGGTAAAATCCCATTATCAAATGTGAAAATATTGCTGAACTGTTTAAGTATATGACACTTTTTGCTATTCTCTGTAGCTAAATTCATTTCCTAGTCAAAAATAGGACCAATTTCATCGTTTTTAAAACATTTGGTACGTATATGATTGAAAACAGCACTAATATCATTACCAATTAAAAGCTTATTCTCATTTCCTATTTCAGTCATGTAGCAACTTATTACATCTAGATGCATGAAGTTTATAGCGAACCATACCACCTACCGCTTTACGCTGTTGCCATAATCGCCGTTTAAACCTTTATAAACAGATACAGGTACAAAACAACATAAACCGTTATAAATTATTGAATAGAATGTATCCCACATTTCATCAACAGACGACAATGATCCCAGTATTACACCCCAATTCTTCGACAGTATATCTTGTGAAAATGAGCGATAATCCATTTTTTTTGAAATTGAACCTAGAAATAGTCGAAGAATGCGAAGTGCTACCAATAATTTGAATTGTGACAGAACAGTGATCGCTTGTACAGAAAGGTTCAGGGGCATAAACATTACATATGTTTGAAGAACACGAGCTTAGTACTAAATGGAGAGTATTTCTACCATGTGTTTCAGACAAAACTAATTGCTCCAAACCAATAGAGCAACAAAAATTGAGAAATTCGCACCCAGTTACGTCTTCCGCCTGTTGTTTGTTCCAGTTTATTTTTGGATAATTGAAATCACCCACTACAGTAAGCGGTTGTGACACATCACCTAATTTACCAATACATTCATTCAGGGATGATGACATTTCATATGACAATCCCGGAGGACGGTAAACACATACCAGGCGGTGAGCCGCTGGGATGTGAATATCTACCGAAATAATTTCACATCCAGACGCCGGTTCGAATTTAATAACTGTAAATTTGATACACTTTTTGATCAAAAAAGCAACGACGCCTCCTCTACGGTCAGATCTGCCGTCTCGAACAATTCTATAGTTATTACAACAAATAAGTTCGTTCGGGATATCGTCATTTAACCACGTCTCAGTTATGCAAAAAAAATATCATGTGTGAAATGATCAAGACAATATTTCAGGCTAGGAAGCTTGTTCAACAGGCTCCGAGCATTAAGAATTTAACAGTAATCATTGAGTTAACAGACCGTAGATTTATCAACCCACCTATTCGTTTCCCAAGAACACGTCTTCATTGAATTGGAAAGATGCGTCCTTGGTTCCACGAATAAGTTTACCGTCCTCATTAACATCACAATTAATTTAATAACACCTTCGTTTACAACTACAAAACGGGTTCGCTGATCAGCCATATCTGCATTTAGAGTGTTGCATTTCTGACGCAGCAGCCGAATAACAATTAGTCTTTCCGGTGGAAGTGAGTACCGAACGTAAATGTGTTTGAACCGAGAACTATGCTTTAATTTAACAGCTTCTCGTAAAATAGACTGGAGACAGAAGGACGATGCAAAATGAACTTTTAGTAAACGCGGTCGAGAATTACCATCAGAAGGTTCGCGCCCCATTCGAAACACCTCCTTGACTACTACACACTGGTCCAAGTGAGCGCACAGTTCTTTAACAACAGTCAAATCATCATTACGGTCAGACAGTCCAATAATAACTGCACTGCGGCGATGTATTTCTTCCTCGGATGAAGATTTTAGTTGCTGTATAGTCGCACTGCTTGCAGTAGAAACAGCGTTATTAGATACTATTTCGGCCCAGGATTTTAACTGATCAGGTCGGGCGTGACGTTACCAGCCTAATTCGTTCACGGTAGTGCGTAGCTTAGTCACCTGTTAATTCAATGTTGATTATTAACTAGCTATGTGATTATTGAAACGATGACAGAAATTCCTAATAATTATGAAATGCAAATTAGCATTAATTGAAACAAAAGGAACGAAAAGAACAGAAACGATAAGAAAAAAAAGAAAGCCAAAGCCTAAAAAGGAAGGAGTGGTATAATAAAGAATTTGGTGCCCATCCCGGGGTTTTTATGAATTTTGGAGTTTTGGGGAAGGTTTTGGCTGAGATTCCCCCTGGTAGCCTGGTGGACGCCCAACATCCCCGGTTGTCGGTTGAGAATCTTCCACTGATGCCCCCAAACGAAATATGGAAGTGATTTTGGTTTCTTTAGATGGAATGTGAATTTTGTTTTCTTTAGATGGTTGGTCAGGGATTTTTTATTATGACGGCCATCGGATTATAATATAGGGGATTCGTCACTGGAACATGTGGTGGTTCGTACGCTTGGCCAGTAGTGTGCCGGTGGGAATAATTAGATGTCCTTTCTTGGCGCGCGTTCTTCTACCTCAGCAAAATATAACCCGGGTGGCGTTGCGGCGTGCTTACTTCGATTAGCTCGAGATATAGTTCCGATATAAAAACAAGACAGCCAAAGTCAGAACATTTATTCAAATTTAGTACAATACCTACTTCAGCAATGGATTATATGCCGTTCTGCCTTATGCCACTTCATCCACCACTAATTGAGCCACCTATACCTCGTTATTTATGAATGTTTAGCCACTCGTTTCGTAAACGGACTGTTATGGTTTGGGTTAAATTTGGGTTCGTCGCATTTCGCTTTTAGTTGAATCAGCCTAACTTTTTATATTTTTCTCCAGCTCAGGGCTGAGCGCACTATTATTCCAGATAATTATTTGCTACTTAACGTTAGGATAGGTATTAGTTAATTCCTCTTGTGAGGTTTGTACGAAGCCTTCCGGACGGCTAGACCCGTACGTTTATTTGGTTACATCAACCTTTTCCTTAGATTTACGCTAATAGTTTCCTTATGTTTTCCTCTTGTGAGATTCGTACGTAGCGTTCCGGACGGCTAGACCCATACTTTTATTTAAATATCTTAACCTTTTCCTTAGATTTACACTATTAATTTCCTTAGAGCCAACAGTATCCGGACGGCTTACTGAAGGATCGTGATAACTATTAAGTTCCCTTGTGGGTTCGTACGAAGCCTTCCGGACAGCTAGACCCGTACCTTATCCTAGGGTCTTAGATTTACGCTGGTACTTGCAGTTATTTTAACGTTCCCGCTTCCGGACGGCTAGCAAGGTCCGATCTATGACTCGCATATCCGAAAATCGTTAAAACCGTTGATCAAAATTCAAACTGACTCAGCTTATTAAATAGGTAACCATACTAACAAAATGAACAACAAAAACGTCGAATAATTATAAGTTCAAAAGATATAGAAGGGTAATGCTACTACGTAAAATAAAACGAGGAAGTATCGTGTTAGAGCCCGCTATTTGTCGTAACAAGGTCACATAACTCGGCGGACGCGACTCTAGAACTAAAACCAAAAAGAAGGGATAAGGTAAAATTAAAAACAAGTGCTAATTATGCACATTAGCACGAATAAAAATCGAAAACAAGGAAACAAAGAAGAAAAGAAAACCCAGGTGATGGAGGGATATAATGAAGGATTTGGTGACCAACCCGGTGTTTTTAGGAAATTTTTTGGGATTTTGACTGGTTTGGACCGGAAGCACCCTTGGTAGCCTCGTAAACCCCTGCAGCATTCCGATTCGATAATTTACAATTATGTGCAAAAATATTCTACGTAGTTAAAAATAATTCCAATAAATGTCATGCGTAACACAAACTTCATTGAAATTTCCTAAAAAATAGCAAGAAAACCGGCCGTAGCTAATGCAAGCTTTGCCTCAGCCAAATTCTTAAAATCAATGTACGACTATAGGGTCATGATATTAGGCTTGAAGTTAGCCATTAAACATTTCCAAGACATCCTCGGAAATCTTCCCGCGTTATTTTTCCTACTTCCGAAAACCAGTTTCCCAAACTTCTGCCAACAAGGGAAAGAATTTACATTTCTAAAAGGGGGAGCAAATGCAGACTTTATATTTGAGAGATGAACTAAAATTCGGGGGAGGGGTGAATTAGACTTCGGTATTACAACATCCTCAACTGTACAGATATTTCTTGCAGAATGATTGATTTTCATGTTCCGATTTTCCTAAACCAAGTTCTCGGTTTAACAATTTCTGAATACACGTTTTCGATCTCTCCAATACCTAAATTCAAAGTTACCCGCCCTTCTAGCACGACCGTCTTTGTAGTTCTCAGAAATCCGTGCAGTCTACACCTGTCAATTCACAGCTTTCTCAAATTTTAGTTTCCGCAGAATTCAGTTTCCCAAATTTCGACATTCCCCAATTTCCACTGTATCAAGTAGCACTATCTCCTGTTTGTGAGCTCCCAAAATTGCCTTGAAACAAATTATTAACAACAAACATTAAAAATAAGATACGTTTTGAATTAAGAATATGATATGATTGTTGTATTACCATAGATGTCGAGGGTTCGTCGGCTTAGGGGTAGAGACTACGGGGCCGTAAATTTTTCAAGAACTCAAAATTATTTATAATTTTTCTAAAGCTTCTTCAATTTTTACCTAATGGCGATTATTTTTTAATAATTTCCCGTGTTTTTGCCAACTTTACCTCAAATTTTGCCAATTTTCATTCTATTTTGCCAATTTCTGCTAAAATTTTCCACTAACCTTGGAGGTGCGAAGCTGACGGAGACTGCGGAAGTTTGGGAGGAGAGGTAGATTTTGCATAAAAAGGATTTTCCACCCATAAGGTTTTATTCCTACATCTTAATGCGACATATATTTCGTATTACATACCATTTAAGTTAAAAATAGTTTACTAATAATGGCCATAAGTCACCGGAATGAGAAAAATAAAGACAAACGAAATGTATCAAAGGGTTAATATTAACGAAATATTGAATAATTCTTAAAGACGGTAGATTGAAGTATGTACATGTCACTATAATATACAAGTGTATTTAATATTAAATTATAGTGATCCTGGCCAACTAACCCTGAGGGCCGGTAAGTTATAACGTTAAAAAAGAACATCATAGAGCGGGGGGTTCGGAGGGCGGCAGCCCCCTGACCTAGGCTTAGGCTTAGTGTATGTTTCATATAAGTTTAGGCTAAGACTTAGGCTAAGCTTAGGCTAAGACTTAGGCTAAGCTTAGGCTAAGACTAGGGCTTAGGCTTAGATATCGAAAACGGCATGGTCTGCATTTTATTTCCGCCCATCAGGGTTAATTTGGTCGTGATCCTTATACTTAATGGTATAAATAGGAATAAGCCATAATAAGGAATATTAGGTTGTCTGAACTAGATAAGCAATTGTAACAAATCAGGATTTCACTTAATTGGCTTACAGATGCAAAAAACATAGAAGATTCTAAGACTCCCACCTAAGGCATTAAATAGTATTATGCTAAATTTTAAGTAAAATAATAGAGTAATTCATATGTGTCCAAGGTCCGTAAGGGTATATATAATTCCTGCAGGAAGGGTGTAGATACTTTGAAACATTAACAAAAAACTTCTGTTGAGCGGAAATTTTATTGAGCGGAAATGGTCGAATATTGTCATGATTCACAATTACCTGTGAATGATAAAGGGCATAGTATTAGGCAGGTATAATTTGAAGGGACAAAACTATAAGAGTTTGGGAAAAATGGAAATAAAGAAGGAAATTAGGGAAAGAGGTAGAAAAAAAGACGGATTGGGGAAAAAGATAAGGGAAGGGTAAGCAATGTTACTTGGAAAAGGGGGAGTAACCCGGGGAAAGTTTGGGTGGGCAAAAGTAAATGAAAATTGAATTTGCTGAGTAGAAAGAAAATCTAGGATGGCTGGTATATACTTAGCTATTCTAAAAGAAGATATTAAGGTAGGTACGTGGTCCGAATTGTTGGTGTTAGGGGTTTACCAGGATATCAGAGAAGTTTCCGGTCCAAACCAGCCCCAAAACCCCAAAATCTCGTAAAAACCCCAACATTGGGATGGATCACCAATTTCTTTATTATATCCCTCTCTCCCTTCTGCGTCCGTGGTTTTAGCTTTTTGTTTTGTTCCGTAATTTGTTTCTGTGCTAATTTGCATAATTAGCACTAGTTTGAATTGATAACTAACATGTGTTAGCTTGTTTTTGATTCTTTTTAGTCAGTCTGGATTAGCTTACGAGGGGTGAGGTGGTGAATTCGTTGATTTAAAGGCCTACGCAACGCAAAACAATACGGCTACCTTCGATAAGCTTACTAATACCTGAACTTCCAGTTTTCGATTAGAGCAGCTTTTATTTTGTTAATTTTCTGGATTTACTCAGTTATCGAATTGGATTACTTTGCTAATATCTAATCATATTTGAATTCTATATTATTGTTCACGAATTGCATGTGCTTTACTGGCTTTAACCCTGGTTTATGGTTTTATGGTGTGGAGGATAACGCGAAATCCGTAAGAGAAATAATTGGCAGCGACTGATGATACACTGAAACGCAAACCAATTCCGGCAAATAGTAACAGTGATCCTTGTTAAAAATTAACGTTGAACAACAATGTCACAAAACAAATATCTACTTATTGCTTTATTAATTCATATTATTCCTACTATTTTCCCAAATAAAAACTGAGTTAGCAAGAGCGTAATCTATAACCTTATTGGAAATAACACGCGACTAGCTCATCCGTTCGGCAGCGTTAACGTTAACACAAGGAAATTATTAGCGTAACTCTAAGGAAAAGGATAAGGTAATTAAATAAACATGCGAGTCGAACCGTTCGGCGACTACGCACAAACCCACAAGGTAATGTAATAGATATATCAATTACTCAAGATCCATCAGTAAACTTCGGCCACTGGTGGTTTTAAGGAAACTAAATTGCGTAAATCTAAGACAAATGTTAAGATATTTAAATAAACGTGCGAACCCAACCGTTCGGCGACTACGTACAAACCTCACAAGAGGAAACCTTAAGGAACTATTACTGTAAATCTAGGGAAAGGTTAAGATATTTAAATAAACGTGTGGGTCCATCCTCGTACCAACCTCACAAAACGACTTAATTAGTACATACCCTAATTGCAAGTAGGTATCAGATAACTTACTCAGGATAATAGTGCGCTCAACCTTTAGCTTGAGGAAAACATTCAGCACAAGGTTTACTCAACGAGTTCTGAGCCTGAAATAATGAGACTGAGCCTATATCAATTTGCAACGGGTTTTCAACCTCAGAGTGATACAAATACTTGGAGTTTGTGAAATAGAAGTTGGTAAAAATCATTTGTACCCGAGGCGGCAGAAAATTCATAGACCTGAGACAAGTGACTTAATAGTGGCGTTACCAGAGGTGAATCGGTATACTCTCATTTATCGCGTATCGTACTAACTTTGAATAAAAATTCTAACGGTGGCTCTTTTGTTTCTTATCGGAACCAAATAGCGAGCAATTCAAGTAGTCACGTCGCAGCGCCATAAGCAATAAAAGTACGCTGACCTAAGTAACGCATGCTAAGGAAGGAACAATCAATACTTCCCACCGGCATACTATTGGCCACGCGTACGAACCACCACATCTTCGAGTGACTGTTAAAAGATGTGAATATACCTAATAGTGTTGTTCTAGGTAGTAGTTACATGTCGCGTTATGTTCAGAAGTATTCAGCCCATATAGTGTAAGCGAAGTATGTCGGAACTTAATCTTTTTCTGCGGCGGTGTAGCTTCGTGCTTACGCGACGCTCCGACCCCCAGACACTACTATAACAAACGAAAGATATAAATTAGGCCACCAATAAATAACGTACGAGTAGCTGGGGTGCGCGAGCTCGTGGTCTGACGTACCAGAGAAGTGGTTATAATAACTCCTAATGTCTACTATTTTACTATTTCGGGGATTCTTCTGCGACTTTAAGAGCTCAGCGCTTACCAATGTAGCTTTATTACGCTCTTTTCAATATGTCAATAACAGCCGAAGGGTCGCAAACATTTATTTACCAGAAACCCGAAGTGCCAATCTTTTACGACAGTCCAGAATGACGTATCCGTTAAGGGTCACCAATAAAAAGGAAAACCACCTAAACCTGAACCCGAGTTTGATACCACAAACTTTATTTAGAATTCGGTTTACAGACAAACAACCGTGGCACTCCGAGTTCGTGATCTTATCAATGCCGTATTACACGACCCGTAAATAATACGCAAACGAATGGTAATTAGTATAAGGGAATATTACGTGTCCATAGCAAAGTCCTCAGCATATTAACCACTCTTTACATAATGACACAAAACGTTATTTGAGACGCTACTTAGATGAATCATGTTGACAGGCAGTTTAAATCCCAAAATTACAGTCGCTATTGGCGCTGATAAACACGCTTTAGACTTCTAGTAATGTAAATCGATAACAATTCAATCCGAAAGAATTCGTTGCCTTCGCTTCGAAGACTTCGCTAACTAGCGCCTACTGGCTAGTAATCGTCGGTAACTAATAAAATATAAACGGTGCTACCGCAATAACCATATAGCAACAACCGGATAAGAACCATCTCGGATAAAACGCAGTCGGCCTCCAAGTAAATCCATATTGATTTCGAGTGTAACACAACTAACTCGTTATATGTCCATACTATACTCGAGTAACTCGCAGATTGCTTTAAGCTGAGAGAGAAAAGAAAAAACGGTATAAAAATCGCTACGCCTTTCCTCGTCAGTCGACGCCTATTAGTTCTATAACAATGGAAATTGTGAAGAAAGACCGTTTGAAATTACACGCCGTGTGGTTGAAACTCCTAATACTGTAGCTAACGCATTTCGCCAACACTTGTAATCTTCGAATTTTCTCTTAATCTCAGCGTAGTCCACGCTAGGTGCAAAAACTCTATGTCGCAAAAAAACAATAAACATCCTCGAGCGATTTTGAACAAGCCAAACGACACGTAGTCTAA
The DNA here is from genome assembly GCA_030248225.1 of Trileptium ribeirensis. Lineage (NCBI taxonomy): Eukaryota > Metazoa > Nematoda > Enoplea > Enoplida > Thoracostomopsidae > Trileptium > Trileptium ribeirensis. The sequence goes on along the minus strand of JASANE010000309.1, from coordinate 26,152 downwards.
ACTATGACAAAATCCCTAAAACATAGCTAAGTCATTAACTAAACTCCAAACAACTACAACCATCATAATTATTATACATAATCATCACTATATCTTAATTCAAAATTCAACAAAAGAACAAGTAAATAATTAGTGATAATAATATCGCTACATAGGCGCAACCGACAGTACCCTGTACTGTATTAAAATATACGCGCTTGCCACGAATATAATAATATATTTGATATATATTTATATAATTTAGAAAGGATTTTAAAGAATAATTTGAAATGAGAAAAGGGTGGAAAGTTGGGGTGTGGTTTGACAAAAGTAGAGAGAGGGGGATTGTGAAATTTTAATATGATGAAGGCGGTGGGTAGGGAAGTTTGTGTTTTAAATTTAAGGAGTGGGGGTTAAGTATTTAGAAAATGGGAGATGTTTGTAAATTGTAAAAAGTTGGAGAAAAATGAGAATTTTGGAAAGTGGAAATTTATAGAAAATAGAAAGGTGGGAAAGGGGTGGAGTAGATATATGAATAGGGGTGGTAAGGGAAAAAGGATATTAAAATTTGGGTGATGTGGGTTGAGTTTTGAGGGAATGAGGAATGTTTGAAAAATGGAGAAAAAGGGAAGAAAAAGGATATTTTTGGAAAGGGTAAATTTATAGGAAATAAGAAGAAAGGGAAGGAGGGGATTTAATATGTGAATAGGGGTAGTGATGGAAAAAAATAGGAAAATTTTAGGGAGATTGGTGGAGGTTTGGGTGAGAGAGAGGGGTTTGAATTTTGGTTGAAAAAGTAGGAAAAAGGAGAAAAATGAATTTTGGGTAGAATTTTGGTTTTAGAAAGAGAGGGTGGGTGAATAGAGAATATGGGTTGGGAAATAGGGTGTTTAAAAGGAATGAATAGGTTTTAGGAGGTTTTAAGTATAAAATTTAGGTTTTGGGGAATTTATGGTATGGGTGAATTTTGGTGATTATATGGGTTTTATTATATTTTATATATTTATAAATAAATTACATAGCTAGTTTATATATATATAATATATATAGTAGAATATATATATAGTTTACGTACATATTACGCTCATATGCCATGCCGAGGGCGACAGGAGATACCAGGGCGGCGTGGGGGCGGCCTTTAGTGAAAAGAAAAAGAAAAATTTGTAGTGAAAAAGGCACCAGCCCCAACACCCCCCTTAGTAAACCCATGACGTTCCGGCATGGGTAACAATAACCTGAAAACAAGTAATGACAAATATTAATAACGAGTAATGGCAAATAATATGACAAGCAACATCAAATATATATATGAAAGCTCCAATTGTTTGGAAACCCAACGATATTATGGCAATACACGTACACTTATTATGAGCAAAAATCGAATGACAAGAATGGTGACAAAACAAAAATAAGTGAAAATAAAAATAGAAAATTTTTGGAGTTTTATAATTATTTAAATTTTTATGAAGTTTTTGTGAATTTTGTGAATGAAAAATAATATGGAATTTTTCTAAAGGCACAATACAGCACAAGTTATGCTGAAAATAAGTAATACAGATCAATACGGGCTACCATCAATTTACCAAATTTAACGAGTCTAGCTCGATTCGTCATATATATTAACACAGTACATATTGTTATTGTCGACGAATAACGCGGTTGCTGCAGGCATAGATCGTTTATCCATTCACGACGAGGCAATAATTAGTCGTACCTACAAGTTCCTATAACAAAGTGTATATACAAGAAAAATATAATAAAAACACAGACAAATAATATTAAACCGCATAACGTTTATTTCATGGAATGTCAATAACCATAGTTGTTGTAGCCATCGTTATATTCGATCATGATGAGGCAAAATTAAATTGTCCATATCAACCATGACGAATTATATAATGTCGAAGAGAGTTCCTGTAACCCAGGACTCATGATAGTTCCATAATGTAAAATTGTCTACCGAAATTGTTGTTGTATTACCGAAGTACCAAATGAAAGAGTTCCTGCCATTCAGGACTCCATAATAGTAATTCGCGACGTATTTGCAAATAATGTTAAACGTTCGCGATACACCAAAATGTTTAACCATGACGACATAATTAGTAAGGTTATGCTAATACTTTTTAAGGTTATAACTATTACTGTTTATTGCAGCGCCCAATTGACGAAAAATTAACGACAGTAAACATTGTTTTAGTTCCGACGTGGTTTTGGCAAATATAGCGGCCAATCGTGTTCCAGGGGCATAAACAACGGTTGCCCCGGACAATCGTGACGTCTATCATACCATTGTGTAACGAATTGCAGTTCGTTCAAAAACGCAGCAGAAAATTGTTGTCGCGTTTGTCTCGAAACCCGAGCAATCAATTGTTGTAATTGTTCCCGTTGCTCGTGTGCTGGTTGTCCCTGCGTTTGTTGGTCATTTAGTTGACATTCCAATTTGTCGACTTCGTCTCGTAGACGCTGATATTCTGTGTTCGCAAAAACATAGTCACGAACTCGGGCTACTTGACTCGAGATACCCGATCGCGTATCGGCGTAACGTCGCATATCACGTTGGACGTCGCTTTCCCATTTGCGTCGGCTAAAGCCAATGAAAAACAGCTGCGGAAAATATTGGATCGCAATGCTGCGCCTACGCAGCATTTCGTAAACAAATCCACGTATCGTACTCGCTAATCGACGTACGAAAAGATCGTAGAGTTCTGGCGTAATAATAACGTCCCATTGTTTTTGAAAAATAATGTTTCGGACGCGTTCTTCCCATTTGAAGAAAATGTCAATCAAATCACGTTCGCTTATATGCCGTCCACGTTCACCAATTTGTTTAAATTCGCGTTTTAATTCATCACGCAGATGTTGATACAACATATTCATACGTTGCGGCATCGGCTCATTGAACCCAGGTTGATGAAACGTAAAGTAATGGTAAATTAACCGGTTACCAAACGGTGTAATACGACCGGTTCGTAAGTCATTACCATTAAAATGTAATGAAGTCATCTCCGTTCCGCTTCGTCGTTCGCTCGGTAGCGCTAACTGACCAGCATCGCGTTGTGATGACGCTGGCTGCACAGCCGGTGATACTGCTACGATAGCAGTCGCTCCTTGCTCCTCCGATGCTGTTGAAACTGGTTTCGTGGGCGTAACGGCCGAAGCTTCCTCAAAAATTTCTACATCACTAGCTTTTCGTTGTTTCTCGGTAGCCACCGTTAACGTTGATACGGCTGGCGTTGACGTAAAAGACGGCGCAAAAATTGCTGCCGACGTTGATTGTTGCTCCGCATGATAAACTACTTCCTGTCGCTGTCGTGGTACAATAACTGATGAGGCACGTTGTTTACCTCGCTGTCGTCGCCTCGCTTCACGATCACTATCGCTAGATTCGCTGGTTACTTTTTCATAGTCGTAACGACGTTCTGCTCGTGCTTGACGACTAGCAGTTCGTTGCGTTTTCTTTTTGGTTTGCGTTCCCCGCGTTTTGCGTTCCGGCAACTCTCTCTCTCGTAATCGCAGTTTGAGTTCAGCATTCTGACGATGTGCGTGATCAAGTTCCATCTGTCGGGCTTCCAATTGAGCTCGGTAGCTTTCGTCCATTCGACGCATATATACGCATATAACGCTGCAGGCATATCCGGACCAAGCGCCATCAAATCAAAAATGATGACGACTCCTTCGATCGTGGCGACTTGCAATGTAGCCGCTGCTGTACGTTGCCAACCTGCTGCATAGGCTAATCATTTTGGATCGACCCATAGTCGTGCATTACGTGGCAACCATCGCCAGCAGACGTCAAACGGATCCTTCTCATGCGTATCTAAATATTTCTCCCATGCTTCTCGAAACTGCTGCTGTTGTCGGTAGCTGATGTTTACACCCTCCATATCACACGCTATTAAGTTGGTAGCTGATCGCTCGATAATACCTATCGCTGACTCAATTTGGTCACGGGCGTCTACCACAACTACACTAGCGGGGTGCATCCACTCTCGACCCACCATTTCTAACCCACTGGTCCACGCATATAAATTCCATACGGGATGGTTACGACCCTTCCACGGTGGACCTTGCTGTCCCTCTGACCAAGTTAATTGTTGCTCTATCCCGTTAAGTGAACGCTCAAGAGGATTTTCTCCCTGCTCAGACTCAAGGTCGGATAATCAATCGGAACCCTCTGAGGACCCAGTCTCACTACTGCTATCCCAATTCGAGTCCGCCATTTCAGCAGTTGTAGTGATGTTGTAATTATTGGCGTTGTAGAATATGTCGTTGAATAACGCAGAATATAACAATTGTTATTAATGTTACTGATTACACACGCAGTATCGTAGTTTAAGCAGCCGTCGGTATATAACGATCGCCTGAAATCTAAAATGTGATAATTGTTTATAACAGTTTATACAGCACACCACCGAAAGGCCACCATGTCGAACACTCAATAACTAGTACTCCACCTCCGTAGCGTCCAGCTTCCATTTTCCATTACTCTGACAGAATTCGAAAGTTCTCATAGGCGTTCTCTACCATAAATCTCCATCAGGAGTTGTCTCGTCACTATAACGCTGTAGATCCCAAAACTAGCACTCAGCGAATACCGAAACACTGTTGCTACGCTATATTATTCACTGTTCATTGTTCGATAGCGGAAAAGACAGAAATAGAAGAAGAAGTAAAAATAAATCAATTTACCCGCTGACGTGCAGATGGCCACCATATCGGATCTTTCTTACGAGCCAGCACTGGCGACCAACTAACTAACGACATCGTCACTTCATCGCTACCGAGGACTATTCCACACGCGCCTTCCAACTTTGCCATGCTTCATTCAATACCGGAAAATAGAAAGATAGAATAAAAAGAATGCATAGTTAAATACGATTTACCGTTCACGTACATAATCGCTGGACACAGGCCGGACAATACCATAATGTCGCTTCCGGCTCCTTTTCCAATTTTACGCACCGAAAATGATACCATTCGAGGCAGTAGTCACATTCGATCCAATTAACGTCGTCTTCACCTACGCGGAGGTCTTCTTCGTAACTCTGCCCACATTCTCCGCAAAACCAATCGATTTCTTCGCTATCGATTTCAATCGCGCGTAAGCGCTGCTCGTATTCCAAATAGTCTCGAGGTTCTCCACCGAAATGTTTGAACAGACTTTTGTTATAAACTTTACTTTTGCGTCGCGCATCACCTAACCGTATCACCTCCAAATTAGGACCTTGTACTTTGACTACTCGATAAAGTCGCTCGAAATTCGGGTGAAATTTGTTAGTGATCCTGCGAGAATCGATTTTCTCCGGCCTTCGCATTAAAACTACATCGCCTGGCAAAAAGTCACGAATACGTGCTCTTCGATCAAAATATCGCTTATAGGCATCCTGGGCCAAACGTACAGACTTACTAGCTTCTTTCCAAGTGCTAGTCAACGTATTCAACAGTTTTTGTACATGTTGTTCAGTACTTCCACCTTCCGTTATGGACACCAACGGGTTTTCTCCAGGTAAGTCCGGATCACGACCATGTATTAGAAAAAACGGGGTTTGGCCCGTTGACACATGTACCGTAGTTCGGTACGCAAAAAGTGCGCTATCGACGTACGAATCCCAATTATTTGGTTCCAATTCCGTAAGTGGTTTAATCATAGCCATTAACGTCTGATTCCATCGTTCCACAAGACCATTACACTGATGATGATACGGTGTAGCGAACACTGTTCGACTTCCTAACTTGGCTGCTTCAGACGTAAATAATTCAGACGTGAAGGCTGGTCCTTGGTCGGACAAAATGACACGTGGAACCCCGTGTCTAGGCACTATCTGGTTCAATAATAAGTCGACAATGGTCTTAGCCGTCTGGTCAGGTGTGGCAAAAGCTTCTGGCCACTTCGTGAAATAGTCTATGAAATTAACGATATATTTGTTTCCAGAACGCGTAACGGGTAATGGACCTATCACGTCTACGCCCACCATATGAAATGGTGCCATCGCAGGAATTGGTTGTAACGGTCCACGACGATTAGGACCAGGTTTAAACCTAGCACAAGGAACACAGGCGTTAATAAACGCTTCGAGGTCTTTTTTCATTGTGACCCAATAAAACTTTCGTTCGAGCTTAGCCAACGCTCGATTATATCCTACATGACCGGCGTATTTAGTCGTATGAGCTTGTTCCATCACGACTACACGAAATTCTTCCGGTAGTACCAAACGAAATTCGCACGCTTCTGCGCGAACAGGTCTACGTTTTCGGCTTATGTAGTACAAAATATCATGTCGGACGTGGAACCTATCTTCCTGCAACAAGATTTGTCGTTGCAAATCTTCCGCTAACTCGGGATCCAATTCTTGGTCTTCAAGAAAACGAACCATTCCTCTGGTAAACGGATCTAAAGATTGGGCTCGTCGAATTTCGTCCGCTTCCCATGGCGGATCAATCGCAAAATAGTCATTCAAATCACGTTCCATTTCAGGAACATCTACCTGCATTCCACTGGGACCAGGTTGTGGATCATCCGCTTCATCGTTTTCGTCAGTCACTGCGTTAGGACTTTGCGTAACTACGCCCACAATCCTTAAGAGATTAGCTTCTCGTTTTACTAACGCTTCGTTGTGACATTCTTTATCAGGTTTCCGGTCCACTTCCGCATTATCATCCGATTCTTTATTCTGCACGGATTTCAAAATCGGCGGCCGTGACATTGCATCAGCATTAAGATGCTGTCTACCAGATTTGTACACTACTTCGTAATCAAATTCTTGGATTCTCGTTACAAAACGCAATAGACGTGGTGTCAACAAATCGATAGAACGAGTCTTCATCAAAATTTGTACTAAGGGAGCGTGATCCGTGACAATCGTGGTAAAACTACCCAACAAATATGGCCGAAATTGCACCATAGCCCGTACTACGGCCAAGCATTCCTTTTCTGTCACGCTATATCTAGTTTCAGCATCGTGGAATTTTCTACCTCCGTAATGGATTACTCGTTCCTTTCCATCTTCGCCACATTGTGTCAAAATAAAGCCAACACCTTCGTTACTAGCATCGGTGTATAACCTAAATGGCTTCACTGGGTTGGGATACGCTAAGATAGGCGCTGTAGTCAGTGCAACCTTCAGTTTATCAAAGGCTATCTGGCACTGTTCCGTCCAGCGAGATTCTACCGAATTAAATTTACTTGGTCCTTTTGTCAATCCGTGCAACGGAGCAGCGATAAGACTATAACCTTCAATGAATTGACGGTAATAACCGGTCAACCCTAAGAACGAACGTACTTCCGTAACGTTTTGTGGTCTTTCGTACTCCAATATCTTTTGGACTTTCGCTGGATCTGGGGCAATTCCATTTTCCGATACTACATGACCTAAGAATAATACTTCTCGTCGTACAAAGTCACACTTTTTACCTTTGATCGATAACCCTGCATCCCGAAGACGATTAAACACGCATTGGATATCCCACAAGTGCTCTTCGAACGTTGGCGAGAACACGATAACATCGTCAATGTAACACAGGCAAAATTCCAATAGATAGCCTGACAAGACGATTTGCATCATCCTTTGGAACGTAGCAGGCGCGTTAGTTAAACCGAAGGGCATTACCTTAAATTCGAATGGCCTTCATGGCAAATGAAAGCTGTCTTTTCGACATCCTCATGTTCCATTTCTACCTGCCAATATCCTGATTTCAAATCCAATGTCGTGAAATACTTAGCACCTTTAAGGGCATTCAAGGTATCGTCAATCCGTGGAAGCGGAAAACTATCCTTTTTGGTTATATCGTTCAACATACGATAATCGATACAAAATCGTATATCTCCTGTTTTTTTCTTAACCAGAACAACAGGAGATGCCCAAGGACTCATCGATGGTTGAATCGCATCGTCGTCCAACATAGCCTGAACTTGTTTAGAAATTTCCTCACGATGCACGTAAGGTGCCCGTCGCATGCGTTGCTGTATAGGTTTGGTATCACCAGTATCGATAGGATGTCGCAAAACATTCGTTCGGCTGAGTGGGGTTTTAGAACTCCCGAAAACACCACTATTGCGTTCTAACAACCGCGCTAAAATTCGTTTTTCGGTCTCGGTAGCAACCGCTTCCTTTAGGGACACACCCTCTGGTAATTTCGCTTCTTTATCTAGTGTTATTTCCGCTGCTAATTCCCTATACAGCCGCTTGGCTCCTTTCGCTCGAATCTGAACTTTATTGGTAACGGCTTTAGAATAGTCGACATCAATCATCGCTTGTTTTTCCGTCGATGAAACAGCAACGGTATCCACTATCTCAGTAACATGTGACATCACGTCATCAACTTTTACCTTATACGATCGCTGTTCTAAGTTGGTAACTGGTACCCAAGCCATACCCTCTTGTACTTTAACTACCGCATTTGGACAAAGTATGGGTCGCTGGAATCGCATCTCTATATCGGACTCTACCATAACACTTTGTCCATTGTAATTAGTCGTATTAATGTTACACGGTACCAACTTCGTGCTTTCCGGTGGAATTTCGGTATCCACAGATACCCTACAAACATGAAAAGCTCCCACTGGAACTTCAGTCAGTTTTCCGGACTTGATTATTTTTCCGGTACCAGTCTCCACAGACGTTGTTTCTTTACGTTGGACTAAAGACCACGACCGTACAAGTTTATCATTGACCAGGATCCGCATTTTCTGATAGTCAATTACAGTTTGGAATTTCCGTAACATGTCATCACCGATGACAATCGCAACTGGCATATCTGGTACCACGTGAATTTGCACATACTGGGACTGCTCTCCAAAATGTACCAATGCTTCGAACCATCCCAGGGTCTTACTAGCTGGGGAACCATCAAAAGCAAATACCTGAATCACTTCGGAGTTCAACTTATACCGATTGAAATTTTCCTCATAGACTTCTTGGAGCATGGTCGTCATTTGAGCTCCAGTATCCACCAGTCCCCGTAACTTATACGAATCAATTTGCACGTCGACATAAAAACAGGATTTGTTAGGACGAGCTAACATCTCTACCTGTGCTATCGAGACTTGCCCATCATTTTGCGGTTCCGCATTTTCTTCGAAGGCTCGTTCAGGAACCTTTTCTACTAATACTTGATGACGTGAATTCTTAGGCAACAGTACTCGTGATGGTGAATGCGAGATTTCAGACCCATCCACTTTTCTGTCCGACTTCAATTGAGAAATAATGTCGCGCATTTGTCCAGCCATGCGACGCTCTACATCATTCATCTGACGAGCTAGTGTCTCCAAAGCTACAGATTGTACTGCCTTAGCTTCCGGCCGGCGTCTATTATCTCCAGTTAATTGTTTTTCCACATTCACAGACCGGAGACGACAATCACGAGCGAAATGACCTGGTTTACCACATAAGTAACACTTCCACAGTTCCTTAGGCGTTGTGGCTTCAGTATTATTTAACGAACGTTGCACGGGCGGTGGTCGAGAAATCACTTCTCTTACTATACCGCGTTCCTGTTGTCGAAGGCGTGCATCACGATATGGACACCGCGCGCGAACATGGCCTGTGGCACCACAATCATAACACACAACTGAGGACGCAGAAGTTCGTTCCACAACGCGGGCGTTTCTCACGTCATTGCTTTGGTTTCCGCTACACATGCGCATTGGAGCCTGCCGACCTCCGTTCCTTCTGGGAACGGCACCACTGTTAGTGTCAACGTTTGGGCTTGGTCTCCACGATCGTTGCGGAACCGATCTATTTGTGGATCGTGGCGAAGTTCCATCTTCCTCGGGTCCCGCTAATAATTTTTCTGTACGCTCAATTTGTACCGCTCGACGTTTCAGCTCATAGAAAGACCACTGATCACCATGGATCAGGCGTGAACGTAACCCACGTCGTATTCCTCGCAAAAACGTATTGCGCAATAAATTGGCTGCGTGCCTTTCACCAAGTTCCAACGGAACAATTCGCTTGCGCCACTGCAATTCCAACTCATCAGCGAAATCAGCTACTGAACTTTTTTGACTCATTTGTTGGAACGTCTGAACCTCATCTACAAATTCTCTACTTTCTGCAAATCGTTCATGCAGCTCGTACACTAGGTCTTCATATGTCTCCGGGGCTTCTGGACCAGTCATTAATAGTTCAATAAAACTGCGAGCTGCATCCGTTAGTTTCTTACGCAGTGTACGAAACTTATCACTGGACTTTTCCACACCTGCTAATTCAAACTCCGTTTCTAACCTACGAAAGTATGTAGCAAAGTCTGTTGTGCCATCATACCTTTCGATATTAACCGGTTCCTTCGGAGGTGGCACGTTAACTACAATAGGTGGCATAGCAGGGACAGTCGCCGTCACAGGCGCAGGTGCAGACGTGACAACATGCGTACACGAACAGTGTGTACACGCAGCAGAAGTAGTACTGGTTGGTACCGTCCTAACACTCGCCGAAACGACAGTTACCGAAGCTGGAATCGTTATGATCGGAGCTGACACATGTACACTCGTAGATACAACTACCGGTGCCGACGAAATCCTATTAGGGACAAATGCAGCGTCATTCGAACTCGACACGGCAGGTAATGGTACCGACACCTGTGGTGGCACAGCTCTACTTATGTCTAACGACGGCACCGTAGGCTCGACATCAAACCTTGTTTTTGGTCTAGTTTGTGCTTCCACCACAGTAGCATCCATATACACTGAATCGTCTATTCCGACATCAGAAGTCGGAGTCGCTACCGGATCCATACTTATTAGATGTCGCAACTGGTTAAGATTGCCCCGCATCTCATCCATTTGCACCTGTATACTATCGTTCTGCCGTCTTATCTGTTCTTGTATGGTGCTATTTTGTCGTTCTATTCGCTCATGTAGGTCATTATTTTGTCGTACCACAAAGTTTTGGATTTTGCGTTCGCGTTCCATTGTATCTACCATCATTTTATCGTACTGACGACTAGATAGTTTCGCGGACTAAATGGGTAGACCATCTAATTGACGCGCGCAAAGTTGCGGCTTCGCTAGTGTCGCTGCTCTCTTCGCGCAGTCTTCCAGTGGAGTTGACGTATCATTACTCCTGGACGTGGTCGGGTTATCAGTAGCAGTAGGCAACGGCGTACTGGCGCTATCTATCCCTAAAGACCACTGGGTCGTATCATCGTGAGACATATACGCAGTTGTGTCATCCATGATATGAAAATTTTAAAAACTTCACCAGTCACAGCTAAGCGATTTACCAATCCGTGCTGTAACGCGCAAAAATAATCGCTAATAAAATGTCACTAAATATCACCACTAACCACGAACCAATCCAATCCGGCAAACGTACCAACAGGATTTTCACAGGATCGAAATTGGCATTGGCCTCGTCGTGGCCACCATGTCGGAGCTTAATCTTTTTCTGCGGCTGTGTAGACTCGTGCTTACGCGGCGCTCCGACCCCCAGTCGCTACTATAACACACGAAAAGTACAGTTTAGGCCACCAATAAATAACGTACTAGTAGCTGGGGTGCGCGTGCTCGTGGTCTGGCGTACCAGGAAAGTGGTGATAATGAATCCTAGTGTCTCCTGCTTCGGGGATTCTTCCACAACCTTTAACAGCTCAATGTTTACCAATATAGCTTTATTACGCTCTTTTCCTGACACCAATGACAGCCGAATAGTAGTAATTGTTTATTCACTATTTACGCGCAGTGCCAGTCCTCAGTGACCTTTTACAACAAAATGGATGATGCTCGCAAAACGAACCGGTTGGCGGAAACGGCCAACGTAAACTACAACCCTATTACGTTTATAGTCGAAAATCTCCACGCAATGGCACTTCGCGCTCCGACAGCAGCAACACAATTATAAATCGCAGATAGAACACGATGCCTTTATTAACCGGAAGCTCCGCATACCAGCAATTAACCACCTTTGGATTGCTCTCACACAATGAAGCTTTATTAGCCGCCAAATTACCTAGGAATCCGGTCTCACTCAAATCAACACAGTTTAGTAAGAAAGTCCAATACCAATGCTTACGGTTCCGCGTACCTATTTCACGTTAACTAGCAACTCATACACCATATGCATAAGGGGTCATTGTCAAGATTAAGTACTGACCGGGACAGGGCTATGACACGCTATTACTAAATAAAAGAATTAGGCTCTAGGAAAAACTCGCACAAAGCTGTTTATGTGAACCTACTTGAAACCAACGTGCTACGGGATGCATTCGCTAACGATACCTTAGCCACACCTCACAATGCTGCCGAACATTTTAAATCTGACAACGCGTTTCCTTATTATCCCAAAATGACCACTTCCAGGAAATCCACTATAATCATTCGAACCAAGCTAGAACCTGTACACTACCAGAACCGAGGCATGATTCGCCAATCCAAACGCCATAAATTAATTAAGTAGAAATAAAAGATTAACCGCAACCTTTAGCAAGCAATTCAAAACACACAAATCACCGAATCCATTCGAGGATACTTTGTAATTAACCAGCTGCGCCACAAACATTCCGATCACCATTGGTAAAATGCTGAAGAAAAATGGTGTGAATGAAAACTCCAAAATAGGTACTAGCTAACTCGCCTTCAAAGTTATCGAAAAGAAAGAGGAAAGAAAAAAAATTTTGTCGTTATCAAAAACGCAATCGCCCGCGAATTCAACAGCCACGCTCGCTCCGTTAAAAATGACACGTATTACTGCAAAACGAGAAAATTCCTTAAATTAGCTAAGTAATTAGAACTCCAAAAACAACTACCACCATCACTACTCAATCCATAATCATTATATTCACTATACAATAATAAGTACATGAGTAAACATGTATACAAATGCAAGACGCCCAATCGGCGAGAATAACAATACCCTATATAATATTTATATAACACGCGCTAGCCGCGAATATAATAATATATATTATACGTTATATAAAATTTAAAAAGGAATTTAAATGAGAAATTTAAAATGAAAAATGGGGTGAAATGTTGGGGTGTGGTTTGAGAAAAGTACAGAGATGGGGATTGTGAAATTTTAATATGGTGAAGGGGATAGGTAGGGGAGTTTGTATTTTAATTTTGAGGAGTGGGGGTTAAGATTTGATAAAATGGGAAATGTTTGAAAAATATGAAAAGTTGGGGGAAAAATGAGAATTTTGGAAAATATAATTTTATGAAAAATAGAGAGGTGGGAAAGGGGTGGGGTAGATATATGAATAGGGGTGGTAAATAAAAAAGGATATTAAAATTTAGGGGATGGGAATTGTGTTTTGAGGGAATGGGGGATGTATGAAAAATGAAGAAAAAGGGAAGAAAAAGGGTATTTTTGGAAAGGGTAAATTTATAGGAAATAAGAAGAAAGGGAAGGAGGGGATTTAATATGTGGATAGGGGTAATGATGGGAGAAAGATATGAAAATTTTAGGAAGATTAATGGAGGTTTGGGTGAGAGGGAGGGGTTTGAATTTTGGTTGAAACAGTAGGAAAAGGAGAAAAATGAATTTTGGGTAGAATTTTGGTTTTAGAAGGAGAGGGTGGATGGGTATAGAATATGGGTTGGGAAAAGTGATATTTAAAAGGAAAGAATAGGTATTAGGAGGTTTTTAAGTAGGAAATTTAGGTTTTGGGGAATTTATGGGGATGGGGGAATTTTAGTAAGTATATAGGTTTTATTGTATTTTATATATTTATAGGTAAATACATAGCTAGTTTTATAGTTATATATAGTATAATATATATATATATGATATGTATATAGTAGGATATATATATGTTACGTACATATTACGCTCATATACCATGCCGAGGGCGACAGGGAATACCAGGGCGGCGTGGGGGCGGCCTTTATGGAAAAGAAAAAGAAAAATTTTGTGGTGAAAAAGGCACCAGCCCCAACATGTATTAGGAGCGATAGTGTACTAACAAATAGTAGTTAGTATATAATGATTCAAGAATTCGGCCCATTAGTGCCGAACGAGTAAGGGGTGCGGAATCGGATCACCACATCGAGAACCCCTTTTCCCATACTAACCGATAGGCCAGCCAGCCGGGGGCTTATAATTTGAGCAAAATTCTAACTGAATAGCAGTCGACCGCTATTAGTTGTAACTAGCGTAATTCGTCAGCCAGGCGGGTGTTGCAGCGTGTCTACTTCGATTTTCTCGGTAATGATTCCGATATTGAGTCAACACAGCCAATGTTATAATATTTATTTAAAGTTAGTATAATACGCAAGTATTTATTACACACAGGTTTGGGTTCCTGTTATTTAAAGCACCAGTATTTGAGCCACTTATGCCTTTCCACTCTAGATACTTATGACACTTAGAACTTATTGATGCCGGATAAACTTTGGCACTCGACCGAGAAACCCTGTTAGGTTTTGGTATAACTCCAATTTGTGTCACTTCGATTTTAGTTGAGTGAGCCTTGCTTATTCCTCAATCTCAATTTTGAGCGCGCAATTATTCTGAATAAGTTATCTAGCACTTGTGATTAGGGTATATATTAATTAAACTTGTGAGGTTTGTACGACACCGCCGGACAGATCGGTCCGCACGTTTATATGAATATAACTTAACCTTTGCCTTAGATTTGCTGTAATACTTCCTTATACTTTCCTCCTCTGAGGTTGGTACGTAGCCACCGGACGGATCGATTCGTACGTTTATTTGATTATATCTTATCATAAGGTCTTAGAATTAAACTTGTTAACGCTCCCGCTACCGGACGGATCAGCTAGGCGCGTGTTATTTCCAATAAAGTTATGGTTAGTTAACGCTCTGGCTCTATCAATTTTAATTGGGAATATAATAGGAATAAAGCAAATTAATGATTTAGTATATACCTATTTGTGTAGTACCTTAGGCTCAACGTTAATGATTGCAAGTTGGGTTTTAGAATTTGTTGCTATTACGCAGAACTATATGCGCAGCCCAGGTGTTCACTTACGCGTCCGCGTTATCTTTCGCACCATAAACCATAAAACAATAGTTAAACCCGTTAAAGAACACGAAATTTAGTTAACCAGTAGTCGACAATTCAAGCATAAGTGCTATATGTTAGCTAGGTAACTCAAGAACTAAACATGCGATCGCAGTAAGAGATGCGTATAATAAAATCGAAAAACAATGACGAACTTAGTCGGATGAAGATAATACGAAGTATATCGGCGGAAGCTGCTAAATTGCTAGAAATTGGTCGCCTCACTCTGCGAGAACTTCCTCTAAACTGAATTAAAATTAAAACTTAAGCTAACATTGGGTTAGCTAACCAGAAAAACAAGTGCTGATTTATGCTAATTAGAACTAAAATAAAAGAAAAAGCTCGAAAACAAAAGAAAACCAAAACCACGGACGTAGAAAAGAGGGACGCATATAATAAAGAATTTGGTGATTCATCCCGAGGTTTTGGAATATTTTAGGGATTTGGGGCGGGTTTGGACAAATTTAGCAAAACAAGTTTTAGCCTTAAATATCTTCCTAGCTAAGTAATAATCCTTCCAATAATATAACAGCCACTATACATTAATGTGTTTGAGCAGACAAAAATATTAATGTGTTTGGTCCATCGGAGTCGTAGCCTTCTGAATCGACATAGCCTAAAGTGATAAAAGGCAACACTAGGGGCCTATATATTTACGGCAAAATAGTGTAATAGGTTAGCCATCGTATAAATCTAATAAGCTATGGATGGTGTACAAAAATGATGTATTTTCCTCCAATTGAGTGCACTGTATCATCAAAACTCGAATGAGTACGTACTACACTAAAGGCCCGACAGTAGTTGAGTTTAGTGCATAGCACACTAAAGGCCCAATGGTAGATGGGTTTAGTGCATGGTAGACACCATGCCCAACTGTAGTAGAGAATATATACTAAGCGACATAGGTCGGCGAATTCGAAACTACCGTAAAAATGTTGGACTTTAATGATAATTGAAAAAAGGACGAACAATAATGTTATATAATATATTTCTCATTTAGGTATAGCCGTAGGAGGTTGAAGACGAAAGGATTTCAAAAGCGGCTGGCTGACAAATTGGGTAGGATATGATTTAAAACCATGACCACCTTCTCTTGGATTCGCAACCAGGCGCTTTAACAGCCTAAAATATCGCTGCCCGAATGCGTTCCGGCTATAAACTGCTGTATTCACATGCCCTGTTTCCCATTATGGCCTACCACTGGCCTTGTATCGATTACATCATATATGTTGTATATCAAAAAATATATTTTATTTCTTTATTGAGTAAGCGACAAGTAGCTCTTAAGCTGTTAGCCGTTAAGCCAGACATATTGGGTAGGAGCAGAGGAAGCAGTTATGTATATGGGTTCGGCAAAGCGGCTATAGAATTCCGACCTTCGTTGTTAGGTTATCAATTTTTTATTTGGGCTCAGAGATTAGAGCGGCAAAAGGTATTTAGAAAGTTGGGCTGGGGTGGATACCGAACCAACGACCCCCCGATTTTGACACAACAAGGCGACCTCAGCAACCACAACCACAGCAACGCTCACTCAAACGTACTCCGCATGATAAAGCTTAGTATGTGCGTCGCATCACAACGTAAACTGTCACACACGTTTCACTGCATGCGGGAAAAGGCTAAGCAGGCAACACACATTAGACAAGTACTTGAAATAACGTGAAGGGTTTACTTTTGTGTGCTCGGTATGGCGGCAATAGGGGCAGAGCTTCACAGTATGACCTCCGATGTTAGTTTATCATTTTTTATTTGGAGCTAGAGATGGAAACTTGGAAAGAAAGGGATATGAAAAGCAGCCCCGTCAAAGATCAAGCAATGGTGGGATTAACACTCACGAGCTACTTTTCGGATCCGCAAGTAAGTGGTCGCTGACAGAGCTCTCAGCAGTTATAAAGGTTCTATACACGACTGATGTACAATATATTTTTAATATAAGCCTAGCATTAGGAGCTTGAAGACAAAGGGATTTCAAAACGACCGGCTGAAATGCGAAGCCGGGTTGGTAGTCGAACCCACGACCTCTGGTCCTGTATCCGTAGGCAGGTGGTCTAACCTAGTGAGCTATTCCTGCCTTACTTCGTATCAATTATTAAGCCGCTATATTCGACTTGTTATTTAACACATATCATACAATATTTTTCACTTTATACCACTGTGAGCCTGAGGGCGAAGGAATTTGAAAAATCGCCTGGCTGAAAAGTTGGGCCCGGGTGGGATTCGAACCCAAGAACTTTTGGCTTGTAACGGTTATTCATACTGCTTTGCGTAGTCAAGATCGCGTGAATTATTTCGTTTTTTAGTTTTTTTCCTGCATACTTGCATCGGTCAGGTTGAGGAAAAATAATGTGATTTTTAAACGATGTTATTAAAATATATATTTTTTAAATGTCACGTGTTCATTTAAATGTTTTAAATGCCATTTACACGATTGTCGAACCTCTCCTCATGAGGGCTCAATAATGAAAGTATACGGTCTATGGATTGATCTGGATGTGATTTTTGTGTTGCTGCACCCATTTAACCCCGGCGTTACTTACATAGCCAGAGGGGTCAAATCGTGAAGTATTGGATCAGTTTAAGAATCCCCCTATGTACACAGTTTAACAATCTCCCATCCCCGTAGTTATCTCCCCATCCCCGTAGTTTCCAAGCTGATACATTAAAACGGACCGTCTATCTCAACGGCGCTCGCAAGGGGCACTATTGAAGCTATGTATTTTGCCGTAGTACTATGATATAACACTTTTCCTGTGGTACTCTGTGGAACAATTTTCCCCTGTAGTCATTCCGGGGGGATTCTTCAACTGATTCCAAATATTATCCATTGTTACATAACTAGAGGGACAAATATGATACCGCCTGTATTACGGTTGGTCGTCATGTCCGGGGTCAGGGGTGAGCGGCGAGACGACCAACTTTGGGGAGGGGGATTGGTAAGCCCCAATACTAGCTTTCCGAAATCGGGATTGAACATCCTTCCGGCGCGTATGTCTTAAAAATTCTGTTACCAAGGACGCACGCTTTTAAAATGGAACCACTTATAATAATAAAATGATTAGGAGTAAGTACCCCAAAAAGTTTTAGAAAAAATCGCCTCGCCCCTGTCGCAAAACACTCAGCAAAAAACGTCTGCCTACATGTCACAAATGTTTGGTTCCACCACTGCCAGAGAAAGGAATTTATAATAGACATGTAAGTCGTGCTTGTTGGAGTCATGACGTTCTATTTTTAGAAGAACTAGCATTTAGCATTAGAAAATAACAGTTAGCAATCACGACCCAGTCTTACGTGGTATTCCAAGCGGTTTGTCATTAGGTGTTTACCAGCGTCGAGCAAATATACTTGTAGCAGCCATAGCCCGTTAAGGATCTATTAATAATATATTACATACTGTCCGATACTTGTCGTCAAGCGAGACTAATTTGCATCGTGTGTCTTTTATTGTGCTACGTCATGTTTAACATGTTTTGATCGAACTTTTTACTAACATTATTTTAAAGCTAACGTGGTGTTTCGGGGGTGTCGCAAGCTCTTCAAAAGTGTACAGAGACTCCAAAAATGTGGAGGGACGGTCGTTTACGTACATTTTGGTATAACCCCACCAGTTAATTTTATCACGTTTGTCCGTAAAATGTGGAGTTGTGGGATTGGCGGCTCCACCTCTTGTGATGCCCATGTGATGGTTTGATGTTTTTTTTGTGTTACAAAACAAGCGTTTCTTGATTTGAAATATTTATGGTAATTGGATGCTTTGTTCTTAAGGCGCTTCCTGTAATAATAGTGTTGCTGTACGGTATCTTTTAATGCCACGTTCACAATAGACGATATTGAATGGTTATGGATATATATATAATACATTCCGAAACAGGTGTTCAGTGCGATTACCCCCTGAGGCTTCAGACCCCTCTCCGAGGCCCTAGTTTACCAAAGAAGGTACCATTCCCCTCCCTTGGTGTGCCGCACCCAACCACCACCTCCCCACAAAGCCGTGCGGGAAATATTGGGAAAATCAGGGTGTAAACAAAAATTTAGGGATAATTGACGAAAATTTGTCTTCGGCGTGGGGGGCCTTTGTGAGGTAGGTCGTCAACTTTTTCAGCAATCTCCTTTGAAGCACCTTCTCTAAAACTCTCTGCCCGTCCACCCCCCTCAGCGCGAACCCTAGCTACTTTCTCTTACACTTGGAGCGTCATGACCCCTTATACTAGCTTGTCAAAATCGAGATTTAACCACCTGCCGGCATGTATGTCTTAAAAATTCTGGTCTGATGAGGTCTGATAAAATCGATGTATGTAATTAATTTTGGTGAATTAATGTTTGGTATTTTACCAAGGGTATAAACACAACGGTAACAATTTCGCACTAACTGTAGTATTTCTTATTCGAAGCAGTATCGCTCGCAATCCTTTAGTGATTTCTAGGTGGCGGAATACTATCGTTGCCTACAATTTTAGGTAAACATTTGAATGATCTTCTTTGCGCTCAGGAGCTACAGGGATCAAACCGTGATATTGGTGAATTAATGTTAGGTATTACATAGGGTATAAACTCAAATTTTACACCCATTTTGCAACGATTAAACTAAAATTGGACATTTATTAACGGGTTTGACTGGTTTTTAACATCAGGGTCGGTATTACAGGCTAGGCCCCGAGGCTACGTCACTGCTACGGAGTATGCTAAGAAGAACAGCATACTGTGGATGAATACTCTCTGGTGTAAAGCGTGGAAATTTAACAAACTTAGAGATGATTAGCGTTTCAATCAGAGGTATTCACTTTGGTTAGCCGAAGATATGTTCTTGCTAATTACAGTGGCACTATTGGTTCATAACGCGATATATACAAGGATACCAGGATAATTACAGTAAATTATGTATAGTGAATAATTAGAGAAACGTTAATATCTATCGAGTTGTATTACATTCTGGGCTATTAATACAAATTGTATCAGTGATTGACTGTAACCCCCCCCCCTGCCACTTATAAAATCGTTCCGCCGCCCCTGGGGGTTCGATAAGGCTGCAGTAAGATCCGATATTACTGTACGCCCACCATTATAACATATTTTTCATTTAGGCCTCGCGGTAAGAGCTTGAAGACTTTTTAACATAAACTTGAAGACGTGAAAACTTGCTTTTAAAAATAGCCATTTGAAAAGCCGGGCCGGTGCAGGATTAGAACCCACGACATTTCCATCTTCGATCCACAAGCAAGCGCTCTACCGACACAGCTATTCGTCACAAGTACTACAATAGTAATAATAATAATTCGGTGAGGTGAGGTAATACTTATGGGGTATTTACATTAAATTGAGTACAGGCTGACTTAGCTTTGTCCTATAGTCAGGCGTCGCTAACATATTTTTTAATACAGTGTATGCCAACTATGAAGACATAAATAGCAGCTTAGTAAGATTGTTTACTTTGACACTCTAGTAAGCTCAGACTCAAATATCTGTCCTGTATAGTCCGGGCTCACCGTACATGACGTAGCACTGCATTAGGTATAATGTTAAGCTTAGGGTTCTGCCAAGTTTTGAATTCCCAGGTCGGACAGTTGCAAAATTTTGAAACTTCCGTGCTGGACAGCTGCCAAAATTTAAATTTCCCGCTTTGGGCAGCTGCCAAAATTTGAGATTCTTCCGCTGGACAGACGCTAAATTTTGTGGTTTGTATTTTGGTAAAATTTGAATTTCCCGCGTGGGGTAGCTATTAAATAGAAATTAACAGCATTGGATTGCTGCCAAAATTGAATTTTTCGCGCTGGAGAGCTGCCAAAATTTAAAGTTACCGCGTTGCACTGCTGCCAAAATTCGGATTTACAGGTTGAGCAGCTGATAAATTTTGAAATTCCCTGCTGGATAGTTGTAAAATTTTAATCTGTCACGATGTTCAGCTGCCAAATTGAATTACCGCTCTGGAGAACTGCCATGGTGTTGAATTTTCCGCGCTGAGTAGCTCCTAGAACAGAAATTAACCGCGTTCTATGCTGTCAAAATTGAATTTGTCAACTGGAAAACTGCCAAAATTTAAACTTACTGTGTTGGATAGCTGCAAAAAATTTAAATTTCTACGTTGGAGGGGTGCCAAAATTTGAAATTCCCTCGCTGAAAAGGTGCTAAAATTTGAATATGGCCTGGCGGACAGCGGCAAAATTTTGTGTTTTGTATTTTGCTAAAACTTGAATTTTCCGCACTGAGTAGCTACTAAAATACAAGTTGGACTGCTGCCAAAATTGAATTTGCCGTGCTAGAGACCTGCCAAAATTTAAATTTACCGCGTTGAACGGCTGCCAAAATTTGAATTGTCCGGGCTGGACAGCTGCCAATATTTGAATTTTTACGTGGGATCCCTGCAAATATTTGAAATTCCCGCGCTAGAAGGCTGCTAAAATTAGAATTTCCTCAGCTGGATAACCGCCAAATTTTGCGTGTTGTATTTTGCTAAAATTTAAATTTTCCGTGCTGGAAGGCTGCTAAAATTTGAATTTGACAGCCGCCAAATTTTGTGTTTTGTATTTTGCTAAAATAAAATTATATAAATTTGTAGTGAGTTTAAAGCGAAGTTCACCGAACGTAGAAATTCTGCATTGAGTATCACTGATCCTTTGCTGTTTTTCTTTGTGGCGAGAGTAACTTAATTACTATGAGAACAATTTTCAATTTAGGTGTGGCCACCATTGCAGGTACCTGTAACATCGAGACGGCATTAGGGAAAAGTACAACGCTTCCCTACACTATAATTTCATCTTGTGTACTCGGGCATTTTCGGCTCCCCCCCCCCCCGCTTATTTCTGAGGGTTTTCATGCATAAACTGTCACGTTTTCTGTTTGGAGGTAGCATTGAGGGTGGTAGGTTTGTCACAACTACCACCAGTTTGAGGAGAGGGAGTTAATTTACAAGCAGCTACCGGTTAATCCGAGCTACCCCCACCCATAAATGAGGAGGCCAGGACAAAAACGTCCGTGTCATCAAACACGGGCTAGCATTAGGGTGCATGGAAGCATCACACTCTTCCCTAATGCACTCTTGGTAACATTGTGAATGGGCCAAAATTTTAACTTTTGTTCCGTAAAGAACGGACAGTTGAGTAGACTGGGCTGAACATCATTTATTGCATGAGATATAACGGAGAATATATTTGAGGGATGCTCCATACCCTCTCTTTCTACTTCAAGCATTATTAATTGTAAATCAGGAGCGTTCTTGGAATATGTATTTAAAATTTACTTCTATGACAACGACCGTATTTCAAAAAGGTAAACAGCTGATCTGACTTAGCCATGGCATGTGCATTGAGCGATTCTAGAACTTTGTGCACTTTATTTTTCTCTCTGATATATAGACGTTTAAATCTGCAGGCTCCTGGGGAATCTATTGAGAAGTTGTTTGTGTTAGAAATTGCATAGTTCTGTTAACGACAATAGGACAATCAAAATCTAGGGCGCGAAACGACAAAGTGACCTGTTTAATCTACAAGATAACACTACAAACAACTGGACAACGATGATGTAATAGTTCACACGCAACATACGTACAACTCAAAAAAATAGTTGATCAATGAAGAATGAATTTGAAAATATATCTGTAAAGCGACCAAATAGCCACGTTTTTTGTATGTGATTGCATCAGAGTGCCGCTGAACTCAGCCAAAATTCTTAAAATTTGTTATTCCCAGCAACTATTGGTCCTATAATGCACTCAAGTCGAGAAAAATACGTCATTAATTTTTGGAAATTCATCTTCTAAACCGAATGCATGAGTAAGCCTCTAATACAACGAACCATTAGAAAACATTAGGTAAGCATATATAGTGCTGGGACCTTGCCGTGGAATGTTTGAGCTATGCTGACTTTGCATGCAATTTCTGCTTCGTCCGGCGTTGAACAACTAACTTAGAACTGGCACGGACAAGGGGAATCCGACTGTCTAATTAAAACAAAGCATTGCGATAGCCGTCAGTCGGTACAGACGCAATATGATTTTCAGCACAGTGCTCTAAATGGCAAAGTGAAGAAATTCAACCAAACGAGGGTAAACGGTGGGTGTAACTATGATTCTCTTAAGGGGCTCCTTTAGCTTAACGGCAGGGAGCTGGATGTTGAACTCTTCTGGAAACGCCCTGACTTGCTCCCAGTCATTAAAAGGGAAAATGCATCCAGCCCAGATCAGGGACTCTTAATCCATAATGATTATGCTGGCCTAGACGAGATAATCAAATGCCTCTTCATCTAATTAGTGACGTGCATGAACAGATTAGCGAGATTCTTATTGTCTCTATCCACTATCTAGCGAAACCACAGCGGTGCGAACGGATACTGCGAGGTTGGCGGGGAAAGAAGACACTGTTTGAGCTTGACTTTAACCTTATCACTTACTGAGCTATATTCCAGAAATTAGGTAGAAACGAAAATAAAATAAATGGTAATACTACACTATTATATCTATTTTGAAGATAGAAAAAATGCCATGAGAATTATGAAAGTAAAGCCGACTTTCATTTACAATGTCTTCACATCGCTCAATCAAGAACCTCGGAAATATTGTCGAAATCTGATTCCGCAACTTCTTCGTAGTCTTTTTCCAACGCTTCTAAAATTGAATGATATTGAGTTGCACAGACTGGAAGCGCTATTGAACGATCACGTTTCGGGTAGCAGCGGCCAAGAGTCATGTCGTAATGCTATCATATTTACTGCTGATGAGCGTAAAAGATTGGGTTTTTACCATATGAAATGGGGTATATTACGCAATACTGTTTACTGTTTTACCTGCAGCGTAATATTGACGAAATAATAATATGCAAATTAAGAGATGCAAATACATGGCTTTTCATATCTTAGATGAATTTTAAACCATCAAAAACGTCACGAAGACATGACATTAGCGTGTCTAATAGAAAAGCTCCATAGCTGTATATAGCTCGACGTAGATAATGATTAATAGCGCCAGAGCAACCATGACGAGCGTGAACCCCGGAATGTCTATGCCATTCACGATATGTATTAGCTGTATCGCCAATTTTCTGTTGGTAGCCAAGATTTATCAACATTTATTACCTAATACTTTTAAATTTTAGAATTTTATTTGGAGTTAGTTTTATGTGCCCACCCTTCCGGTGGTTTGTCGAGTTTTTTCTCAAAGAGTTTTACACCAGTGCAGAATTGCTTCAAAAATCGTGTTACCACTTTGTTCGCTATACAATTTTGAACAGAAAGCTGGTTGTTCAGTGACAGGTAGCCTCTAAGCATGTTATCTTCGACGTACATTTTCGATTTCAAGAATATTTTATTTAGATAAATAGTTTTAGATAAATCAAATCTACAAAATACCTAAATCCTCGCGCGCTTCATTGAATTCACCTTCTTCCATGCCTTCACCGACAAACCAATGCACAAATGCTCGTTTGGAATACAACAGATCAAATTTGTCGTCCAGACGTTTCCATGCCTCAGAAATGGCTGTTGTATTTGATAGCATACAAACAGCACGAGTGCATTTGGCCAAATCACCACCTGTAGACGTTTGCAAATATAGTACTACTAGATGACATGTCGTGACTGTTGAATTTGACAAAATAACTAGCAAGGAATGTTTATCTTGTGCAAGAAATGAAGTAATCGCCAAACGTTTTAATACAATGGTACCTTTTGTTTGTTTGTGGAAGGTCTTACTGTAATAGTACCAGCGCAATGCTTATGTAGTAAACTTGTCCTGCGAGAATTTAAGACAAAGAAGATAACTAAGTTAGCAACTTGTTGCCGCTGATAGTAAAGATTTGTCCGGTTGTATATCAATCAGAAAATCTGTTGGCGCTAACCATGCACATACAACTGTATACAATTTTTGCCTTCTGTTTATGGACCCATCAGGGGAGACAAAGTTTATACACAATACTAATTTATTATCATTAATCGTAAGAGATACAATAAAATTCAGCAAACTTATATATATTAGTATACAGCCCAAATACTTGTTATGTATATATATATTTGTGTCAAATATTCTTATATTAATAAGTTATTTAGTCTTTCATTCTACTATTTATTACATATGGATACGCTGTTCGTAGGCTAGTATCTAATTTGTTGAAAGTAAGTATGATATAGTGAGATCATACGTGCTCAAGGTCCGGGGTCTCAGGAGGTAGCCGTTTCTACGGAGGGTTTGCCGTCGGTCTGCGGTCAGTGAGCCGGCGGGAAAGAGAGTTAGCTGCGGGAAAGCGGTTGACGTCGGGATGAGGTTAAATTGTGAAAAGTTCGTGATTTTTCTGAATTTCTCCTCTTTCGCTAGTAGATAAAAAGGCTGGTTTTACCCCCCACACGGTGGTGGGGGAAGTGGGGTGACAGATGTATATATACTTGGTTCAGTTGCTATGGTAACGCACTAGTAGTTCCATGAACTATATATATTGCGAGTCGCTGAATAATGTATACCCCACACAAATAATCACATGTGGGGTATATATATTTCGGTTGCGACATATTCTTAAAGATGTTTACTACCCCACACGTATTTGAAAAACATGGTTCATCAGGGGATGGATCATATTTTTATGTTTCACAATATACTATTATTAAATTAATTAATAAAGCTATTAACAAACCTGATAAAATCATAATTAGTAATAATAACCGACTGGTGGTGGAAAGACGGTTTGAAAACATTATAAGAAACTCTCGCGAATCTGGAGATACTGATCGAATCCGGGTTGTGATGGATACGCGTCGCAATGTCGTCATTACTGCGAATCCTGTAGGGTAGTATGTGTGGGCATTGACTTGTGTGGGGTAAATATCGCTGATGTGGGGGTAAACTGGGGTCTGTGGTGGTGACATATGACGCTGTTTTGACAGATGGTATAGATGGTTATTTAACGAATACTTCACTGGTTTTGGTTTCACTTTCAAGTTTGTTTTTTACACTCACTTTGTTATGGCTTTCACACAGTCTGTTGGTAATTCGGATTCACTCAATGTATTGGTCGACGACGACATGTTCAATTCACTGTTCAATGACGACGACTCGCTGTTCAACGATGCGCTGCTCAACGGCGACAATCCGCTGTACAACGACGATGCGTTATTCAACGACGACAATCTGCTGCTCAACAGCGACGATCCGCTGTTCAACGATTCGCTGTTCAATAGTGACGATGCGCTGCTGGGTGGCGACGATACGCTTTTCAACATCAGCGACGGTCGTGACAAT